>CM049799.1:15852589-15910654 GCA_027422405.1 Ptychobarbus kaznakovi | reverse complement strand
GAGAGAGAGGAGAGAGAGAGAGAGAGAGAGATACCATCATCCAGCTATGTATTTAACATGCTAAAACGAAACATCAGATGCTCTCGCAGAACAGATGCGATTCTCCAGCCAATACAACTAACATCAGTCAAGGACAACTGCATTATGCAACAGGAGAGACATCTGCCCGACCTACTGGACATCTCCCCCGACCTACTGTACATCTGCCCGACCTACTGTACATCTCCCCGACCTACTGTACATCTGCCCGACTTACTGGACATCTGCCAGACCTACTGTACATCTGCCCAACCTACTGTACATCTTCCCGACTTACTGTTCAATCTGCCAGACTTACTGTACATCTGTCCAACTACTGTACATCTGCCAGACCTACTGTACATCTGCCAACCTTCTGCCCAACCTACTGTACATCTGCCCAACCTTCTGCCACCTACTGTACATCTGCCCAACTTCTGCCCCAACTACTGTACATCTGCCAACCTTCTGCCAACTACTGTACATCTGCCCAACTACTGTACTCTGCCAACCTACTGTACATCTGCCCGACTTACTGTACATTCTGCAGACCTACTGTACATCTGCCAGACTACTGTACAATTGCCCCACCTTCTGTACATCTGCCCGACTACTGGACATCTCCCGACCTACTGTACATCTGCCCGACCTACTGTACAGTCTGTCGACTTACTGTACATCTGCCAGACCCTACTGTACACTCTGCCACCTACTGTTACATCTGCCCGATTACTGTACATCTGCCAGACCTACTGTACATCTGCCCAACCTTCTGCCCAACCTACTGTACATCTGCCCAACTACTGTACATCTGCCCGACCTACTGTACATCTGCCCGACCTACTGTACATCTGCCCAGACCTACTGTACATCTGCCCGACCTACTGTACATCTGCCCGACCTACTGTACATCTGCCCAACCTACTGTACATCTGCCCGACCTACTGTACATCTGCCCGACCTACTGTACATCTGCCCGACCTACTGTACATCTGCCGACCTGTGCATTAATGACGTCATCAAGTCGACTTTGAATCACATAAAAGTCGACTTTAATAAATCAGAAGTCGTTCTACTGGACACCAGACTTTCTGTAAAGCAGGGTGTTATGGCCGATAACATCTACCACAGACGAGATCTCGCTGCTTTGCTCTGCTGTTTGAAGAGCGTGACGTTGGCTACTTCTCCAAACACATGCACAATTCTGTCAAACGTGGATCAGAAGCAATCGAGTTAAAAATACCAAACAGTTAGGAAACCACACTCGCAATCACGAATCAATGTTCCCATGTCTCTATCGATCGAATACCATCACTGCTGCTTATATAAGTGTAATAACAATTCCCTGCAAGAAGAGATTAACATCATAAACAAATGCATTGAATCCTTCAATTCACCATGGTAAGCTCCTGCCTAATACCATAGTATTAGATTAACGTTTATTCAAATATTAGATCATCTTCAAAAGCACCGTGTAATGCCATCATTAGTGGAGTTCGTTATGTGATCATAATAATAGCAGTGTTATTAAGTGTTTATAATAATAACAAACACATTTTATTCTTCTAAAGTACAGAATAACTTGATTGCTGCACTTAAAAACATAAAAGCTCGTGGAATTCATAGTATAGTACTAATATAGTACGGTTTATAAATGATAATTGGTTTATTTTTTTATATAAAAGCAGCTGTTAATTACCAGTTATTACAACAAAAATGCATTGTGGATTTTGTTGTGTTTGTAATTTTTAGTAGTTATTGTTTTTTTAAATATGTTGATTTATTATTTTTCATATCAGTTGTAGTTTAATACATGAATTTTGGATTTTGTTGTGTTTGTAATTTTTAGTAGTTATTGATTTTTTAAATATGTTGATTTATTATTTTTCATATCAGTTGTAGTTTAATACATAAAAAATACAATAAAAGTGATTTGATTAGAATTTAAATTAAATGTTGAATTCTATTTTATAAGAAAAATATTGTTATGTTTTAGTTAACTATAATAATCCTGATACGGGTACATTATTTATGAACTGACAGTATTGTAAATGTTGTAAAAGAATATGCTATTTATGCAGTTTTTCTGCTTCATTATTTCATGTTTAGTTCAGTGTGTTACTAAAGGTATTTATAACATACATTATAATGCTTTAAACCTTTCATAAACAATTGTAATGTATTATAATATTAGCAGATTGCAGTTACATCTGTAATTGGTTGTTTGTCATGTCAATGCATGAAACTTTCTAAAGGTGTGTTGAATGCATACATAAGTATTATAACTGTGGTTATATTATGAGGTGCATTGCAAGGCATGATTAATGCATTCAAATACTTTTATGATGCATTATATATTAAGGGTTGAAGTTCTAGATTAGATTAAACTTTATTACCGTTGTGCAGAGTTATTGACATGCAGCGAAATATTTTTTTTGTCCATGTACAACCCAAACTGAGTGATATTTAAATGCAAAGCAGTTACACGACCTCATATAAATGTGTTCAGCTGTAATGTGGTACATATGGAAATATGGAAGAGACTGACGCTCAGGAGCCAAACATGTTCCGGGTGTTGCACAGAGCGCGTTACTGTGCCATACAGAGATTAGATTAGACCTGCAGGAGTGTGAGTGTGTGTGTGTGTGTGAGTGTGTGTGTGTGTGTGTGTGTGTGTGTGTGTGTGTGTGTGTGTGTGTGTGTGTGGGTGAGTGCCTGTGTGTGTGTGTGAGTGTGTGTGTGTGTGTGTGTGTGTGTGTGTGGTGTGTGTGTATGTGTGTGTGTGTGTGTGTGTGTGTGTGTGGTGTGGTGGAGTGCCAGTGTGTGTGTGTGTGTGTGTGTGTGTGTGTGTGTGTGTGTGTGTGGTGTGTGTGTGTGTGTGTGTGGTGTGAGTCTGTGTGTGTGTGTGTGTTTGTGTGTGTCTGTGTGTGTGTGTGTGTGTGTGAGTGTGTGTGTGTGTGTGTGTGTGTGTGTGTGTGTGTGTGTGTGTGTGTGTGTGTGTATGTGTGTGGTGTGTGTGTGTGTGTGTGTGTGTGTGTGTGTGTGTGTGTGTGTGTGTGTGTGTGTGTTGTGTGTGTGTGTGTGTGTGTGTGTGTGTGTGTGTGTGTGTGATGTGTGTGTGTGTGTGTGTGTGAGTGAGTGGTGAGTGTGTGTGTGTGTGTGCGTGTGTCCTGCTTTAATCGGAGTCACATAACAACTCACATGACAGCAGCAAACACACACTCACCTCGTGCATGAGACCTGTGTGCACCTGAGGAACAGAAGAACAACATCACACACAAATGCACAATTTCAAGTGCCAAGCACTCTCAAACAGAAATCGAAAGAGACCATACACAAAGAGCATCTATCTCCCCAGTGTTTATCATGTTTACATCAGCCAAACCACACGCCAGCAGTCAAACTGAGCACACACAACACATGTCTGTCAGTCTGTCCAGGAAGAAAATCACAAGCATCTCTGTTCGAGTCGGAAAGAATGATTTCATCAGCATGTTGTACTTGTTGCAATGCCTGTATAAATGAATTCAGATGCAGAACACCGCTAGTATCGTTTATGAATACAGAAATAAAATGCTCAGCAGCTTCTGAACATCCACAGCTGGAGTGAAACACACTAATCTGTGTCTATATGAGGTAAAACACCTTTAAGACACGAATATAACGATCTGAGGGCACAGATGTCGTTGTTTTCGCGCATCTGGATGTGAAGCTATTTGAGGCTCACTGAGCTGAGGCGCCATTCAAACGCATAAAGAGGTTATTTACCATGTAATACAATAACATTACCTCATATATATTCGCGTTAATAGCTAAATGACGTATATATTCGTATAAGTATCCAGTAATTATTACAATAGACAGAGAGAATTCACCGTGTGATTTCACGGTGGAGCGGTCAGGCGCGTTATTAACGCGCTTCAAAACTCACCGATTTTTATTTTGACACTCTGGAAAACCCGAAGACCTTCCTCTTCGACCGCCATGCTCGCAGCTCCAGCTCTTTCCCCGTTTTCCGTTCGTTAACCGCCACACTTTCTCTCAGTATCCCTCCCAGCGCGAACGGTGACTCACCGGACTGAGCAGCGCGCGGCGAACGCACAGCTCAAACGCGACCGTTTCTGAAGGGGGAGGGCTTCTGTGAATGGCTTCTCGCGTGCTGATTGGATGACAGCGCGGGCGCGTCATGAAGTGGGAGGGGACTATCACGTTACACACCGTTTACAGCGAAAGCGTCGCGTCAAAATCGCGTCGCGTTGATTGCAAAGATGTGACACATTAGTCATCCTAAACAGCAGCATTAGTAATAGCACAATTGAATGCCATTATACACACTTTAAGAGGAAAAGAAAGCATCCCAAAGAGGAAAGAAGAGGAAAGAAAACATCCCAAAGACACTGTTAAGTTTTTATTTTATAGCACTTGTGTTAATGATATTATTAAATGCATTATTATCCTCAAAATGAGTTTTTTTCTCCTACACGAGCCATAAATCTCATTTCAGTAGCATTCACACACACCAAACTTTACATTTTATTCCTATAATCTGTATCCCGAATGTCTTAACACAGGGATGTGTTCATGTATAATATACTTGACTTAATCCCCAAAATTGTGAAAAATATTGTTTTCTGAGTGTTATGGAGTGACAAAAATGTATTTCACGCTGTAAAAAAACATTTGACTATAATATGTCAAGACAATTAAATAAGAATTATAAACTGGCTTAGATTTTTGTACTTGAAATGTAAGCAAATTAGTATATATTTCATTAAATAAATGGGGCCTGGTTTGCATATTTAAACCTATTTGTGTGTGTGTGTGTGTGTGTGTGTGTGTGTGTGTGTGTGTGTGTGTGTGTGTGTGTGTGTGTGTGTGTGTGTGTGTGTGTGTGTGTGTGTGTGAGTGTGTGTGTGTGTGTGTGTGTGTGTGTGTGTGTGTGTGTGTGTGTGTGTGTGTGTGTGTGTGTGTGTGTGTGTGTGTGTGTGTGTGTGTGTGTGTGTGTGTGTGTGAAGGAATTCAAGACTTAGCCATTAAAGTACATTTTTAAGTGTGTCTCGCCTTAAACACCTTAATGCTGTTTGCACTTCTCTTCTTTTTAGATGCTCGCTGAACTCAATGTAAAAATGACTTTTGCAGCAATTCTGCCCTCATCTGCTACTATAAATAACACAAGCACGGTTTGGGACAAGAGTCACCCTCGCTCTAGGCGTAACCAAATATTCAACATTGGAACAGCATTATGAAAACTCATATTAATAGACTAAAAAGTTGGCACTATCAAAAATGAGCACAGCCATTATAGCATATTGTTAATACCAGTTTACACTATTTAATTACCAGGCACGTGTACAGTGGGAAATGATCCTCATCATATTTTACAGCACACGCTGAAAATAAGCTTAAACACTGAATACAGCAGCATGGGAGCGATAATAACGTGATGTGCACTGAAAGCTCATCTGGCTGGTGAAGAGCGAGTGTCATTTAAACCAGATCTCATATCAAATGTCCATTTAGGCTACAAACTGCAGCTTTGTCCGTGAGCCTGAAGGATCATGGGTGATGTTTTAATGACCCTGAAGCTGCTCTGTTGGACCTCTATCATGTGGGCTTTGCTGGACTGATTGTTGGACTTAAGCTTATTGAACTGTTTCCCTTCATCCGTCCAGTCTTTGTCAGCTGAACGGTCTATTGTTGGCACACTGCTTCCATTAGTCCCAGCTGTAGATATTAGTACACGTCTGACCCTTTTAAAATAGCACCAGAGCTAATTGCATTGCTCCAATCCTGCGCGTCAGCATGCAAGAAAACAACTGATCGTCTTCTGAATATGAGCACGCTTTGACGCATATACAAAGCATGCTGGGACAAACAATACTTTATCACACAAGCACCAGCCGCATGCAAATTTCCCCGTGAAGGGAGTTTACAGACACACGCAGGGCAGTGTGTAACGGGGGCAATGCAACCGTCTACTGGATGTGTTTATTTTAGTCAAAACAGCGCTGAATACACCCTGTGGTAAACCACCAGGGATGTGTGTGTGTGTGTGTGTGTGTGTGTGTGTGTGTGTGTGTGTGTGTGTGTGAGTGAGTGTGTCTCTATGTGAGTGTGTCTCTATGTGCTGAGTGAGTGTGCGTGCGTGGTGCGTGTGTGTGTGTGCTCTATGTGAGTGTGTGCGTGTGTGTGTGAGTGAGTGTGTGCCTGTTGTGTGTGTGTGTGGTGTGTGCGTGTGCGTGCGTGAGTGTGTGTGTGTGTGCGTGCGTGCGTGAGTGTGTGAGTGAGTGTGAGTGTGTGAGTGAGTGAGTGTGTGTGTGTGTGTGTGTGTGTGAGTGAGTGTGTGCGTGCGGGTGTGTGTGTGTGTGCTTTAAGAAGACAGAGAGGTTAATACTTCAAACGCATTGAAAGTCTGCTCAGGAAACTATGTTATGTTATGTGTTGTATGGAAATATAAAGCAACATTTGCATTTATTAATTTAGCACACACTTCTATTTAAAGCCTCGTTTGTGTCTGCGTCCACATTTACGCTGTTAAAAGCATCTTTGAACGTGAGTATCACGTATGATCATCAGGCTTTATTTCTTCATCTCTCGATTATCATTGCATTGCATTCATTTAAATATCATCTTTATGCATCATCTGAAAGCTGAATATAATAAGCGTTCCATTGATGTATGGTTTGGACAATATTTGTAAATCTGGAATCTGAGGGTGCAAAAACATCTGAATATTGAGAAAATCACCTTTAATGATGTTCAAATTAAGTTCTTAGCAAGGCATATTAATAATAAAAAATTAAGTTTAGATATATTTATGATACAAAATATCTTCATGGAACATGATCTTAATATCTAATGATTTTTGGCATAAAAAAAAAATGTAATATTTTGAGCCATACAATGTATTGCTGGCTATTACTACAAATATAGCTGTGCTGCTTATGACTGCAGAGACACATATTATTGAAGATATAGAGTGACGACTGATAATAACATCATTTTATGCAAGCATCTGCTATAAAGATCTCATTGATTTCATCATTCATCTTACTTTTTAGCAACAAAATGACATATTTTTGCTCAATTTGGGTCTTTTCCTCCATATAATCACTATATCAGACTATACGACCATAAAAGCATATCAACATAAAACACATGCGCACATTTATGCGTCTATTATTTAATATCTCAGGCTTTACAGGATTAAAATGCATTGAAAATCTGCTCACAGTACGCATAAAAATGTACTTTAATGGCTAAGTCTTGAATTCCTTCTGTTGCATGAAGTGATTAGTGAACATATGCATTTATTAATTCAGCACATGTGCATGCTCTCATCCGCTGTCTGATTGCGCGGTCAATCTGATTATACCGCTGCATATGTTCTGCATATATCTGATATCCGATCGTCTGACCTACATCTAAGCACTCATATTTGCTTCCCTTCTATTTTTACATCATTGACAAAAGCATAAGTGAATATGCACACGTCAGACGTGTGATGCGTCTATAGTTGATGCTCTTTTCATAAACTCAGAGATGCTCAGCTGTGTTTTAATGTCACTCACAAGTCAAAGAAACAACGGAGATGAGCTGGAAACAGAAGATTACTGAGCTGGCATGTCTTGTATATCATGATGAGAAAACAGAGATGAGGTTAACATGAGAAATAAAGCAGATCTCGTTAGATAGAACGAGCGGTGTTTCGTGTCCCTCGTGCAACACATCCAAATGAAATGCAGAAAACACAGCAGTAAAACCCATATTCATAAAGCCTCCGTTGTTCTGCTTTAATCGCCTCTGTCCCAGATTCTCTCACAGAAAACACAAGAAGTCATTATGTGCTGGTTATTATATTTCCCACTGTTGATGCTCTGTATGAATATTTTTCATCCTGTATATAGAGGAGAAATCACGAATGAGATCTGCCATATATCTCCTCGACAGCAATGAGGTCACAAATAGAGACGTTTGAGACAGATTTATCTGTCTTCTCCTGGAAAAAACCTCTCGTATCTATCACCTCGAGAGATCTCGGCAACGTCTCAAACCGTCTGCATAGTCAAATCTCAGAGATATGAATATTTCTCATCAAATTCAACTCCTGAAAACAAGGCATGAAGGGATAGTTCACTCACAAAATGAGAATCCGGTCATCATTTACCTGAATGAGTTTCTTCAGCTCAACACTAAAGAGTTGCTGATGTCCATTTATTTCTATAGTATGGGGAGAAAACACTATAGAAGTCAATGGAAATAGATTTAAGACATCATCGAGTGCTAATCCCACATGTCCTTTAGGGTTTAAAATCATCTTAGGAGTTAATAAACACTAAGGTTTCTTACATAAACATGAGTCATTCACAATATTTCTCATAAAAGAGTCACACAACACGTCTTTTAGAGAAGTGTGCTTCTGAATGATTCAACTAAACTGAACTTAAACCATTCAACTTGGTCTTAAACCAGACTCACACTGTGCCGTTTTTAACAAGTCCTTCAGGATTGTACTTGTCAGACTCTTTGAACATGATGATCACGTGACACTGTGGTATCTCAGTTGTTATTAATGTCATACTGTACGAAAGTCAAGACGCGTTAAAACCTAGGGCGGAACCTGTGTTTATATAGAAAACACAACATATCAGATGAGTACCGTGAGCGCCGGAGTTTATGTCTGATAGAATAACTCTCTAGCATTAATTCTGCTCATCGCTCGTCTTGGAAAACCACAGTTTGACGTTCATCGTAGATGTCACACTGCAGGATAGTGCGCTAAATCTTCCGACACGGCCAGAATCAAACCAGCGATCAAAGACGACAGATTTTAGCCTAGGATTATAGGAATCTTTTGGGATCCAAAATCGCACGGTGTGAGCCGGGCTTTAGTCTAAAACCTAGACTAGACCAAGTACAAATGTGGTTGAAAAGAGCACACATTGGTCTAAAGATCGGTCTTGAGTACTTCAACACTTACAGGAGAGTCTATTTCACAGGAATTCAAGTTAGAAATTAAAGTCAAGATAAATGATGAATGTCGGCTTGACAAAGACTTGCCTGAACAGATAAAAATAAATAAATACACCCCCCCCCCCAAAAAAAAAATAATCACATAAAGCAATACACCCCCCCCCCCAAAAAAAAAAAAATCACATAAAGCAATACACCCCCCCCCCAAAAAAAAAATCACATAAAGCAATACATCCCCCCCCAAAAAAAAATCACATAAAGCAATACACCCCCCCCCAAAACAAATCACATAAAGCTATACACCCCCGCCCAGAAAAAATAATAATCACAAATACACCCCCCCCAAAATCACACCCGCAAATAACTTTGAAGTTATTTCTGGATTATCCAAGCGATAGTCTTAACGATCTGAATCCTGAGAGTTTAATAACTCTTCCAAACCAAGATGAACATGAACCACATTCAATTTCTCAAAACTATTCAAATCAACATAAAACACTTGCATTTTAAACAGACTTTATTTACATAAAAAAACAGAAAAGTCAACAAACATACGAGAAAAAGACAAACAATGGCAATTACTGCGTTGGGCATGCGTTAGCATTGCCGCCAGCGTCAGGCTTTGCTAGCGAAGCGTCGGGAATCTGCCACCAGTCTTTTACTGCTGCTGCGTTTGATGCTGCGCTGGAGCTGGAGTCTGAAACAAAAACAAGCATTAGAGTCATAGTCGAGCATTCAAGTCACGCGCATTTCTATAGCACTTCATACAGATCGTTTTAAAGCAGCGAAACACTCATAAATATACAAAATAATCATCTAAAATCCATCAATTATGAAACCAATTCAATTTCAGCTGTAAAGCAGCTCTACAAATATGTGACCCTGGAGCACAAAACCAGTCATAATGGTCTTTTTTAATTTTATTTAGATTAATGCGTCATCTGAAAGCTGAACAAATAATATTTCCATTGATGTATGGTTTGGACAATATTTGAAAATCTGGAATCTGAGGTGCAAAAACATCTGAATATTGAGAAAATCACGTTTAAAGTTGTTCTCAGCAATGCATATTACTAATCAATAATTAAGTTTTGATATATTTACGATACTAAATATCATCATGGAACATGATCTTAATATCTAATGATTTTTGTCATAAAAGAAAATGTATAATTTTGAGCCATACAATGTATTGTTGGCTATTGCTACAAATATAGCTGTGCTGCTTATGACTGCTTTTGTGCTCCAGGGACATATTTGATTAATATTGTAATTTAAACCCACGCCAAACAAGCCACAGGTGACAATAACAATATAACCAAATAGAGAAATCAGGCACCATTGTGCCATCTGTTAATCGTTAAAAAGTTAAATCACATTATTTTGCTCATATCACAATTATTGCAAGGGGTTTAAAATCAGGTAGTTCGTTACGATGCATTAACGCTAATACCATACTTACCGATACCTCAAAATATTACTATATTGATTTTTATAGCCGATATGGAACTTTGTTGCCGTACCGCAATGATATTACGCCGCGCCTGAAAGTAGTCCCAGCTCTCTCTCACACACACACACACACACACACACACACACACACACCACACACACACACACACACACACACACACACACACACACACACACACACACCCCACAACACACACACACAACACCACACACACACACACCACACACACACACACACAACACACACACACACACACACACACACACACACACACACACACACACACACACACACACACACACCACACACCACACACACACACACACACACACACGAAAGTAGTCCCCAGCTAGTAAACTAGTTATGATATAGCTATAGGGACTACTTTCACAGAGTCAAGATGGCGCCGAGGATGGCAGCCGTGTTGCGAGCTCGGGAAAACTTTGCAGTTTTTCGTATGTTCTATTTGTTTTTTTGTTGTTTTACGTGTTAGATGTTGTTAGTATAACTGTCTACGATAGAGACACGCTTTTGAACATTGGTTCCTCCGTCGCGCAACGCAAACCGGACTTTGAGTTTTTGAATGCCGGTGGATTGTTCACAGACACGGCATCTGAGCCCTTTGTGTGGGTTGCGAAATCGAGGAGACGCCGCGGACGCCGAAAAAGAGGGAAAAGAGCTGGCATTCTCGTCAGACTGAGACACCGTGCTTTCCGACCTCCTCTTCCAACCATTTTACTGGCCAACGTTCAGTCACTGGATAACAAACTCTGTGAACTGCGGGCGCGCATCTCATACCAACGAGAAACAAGGGACTGCTGTGTTATTTGCCTCACAGAAACCTGGATGTCTGCAATGGTTCCAGACTCAGCCATCGAGCTCACGGGCTTCTCCGTGCACCGCTCAGATAGAACAAAGGAGCTCACAGGGAAAAGCAGAGGAGGGGGTGTTTGTTTCTATATCAACAACTCATGGTGTAATGAAAGGAACATACACTCTATTAAATCCTTCTGCTCCCCTGATCTGGAATTTCATACGCTTCTGTGTCGACCATTCTGGCTACCGAGGGAATTTACAGCGATCATAATCACGGCTGTTTATATACCCCCCCAAGCCAACACAGACCAGGCACTCAAGGAACTGTACAGGAATATAAGTGAGCAGGAAACCACGCACCCAGATGCAGCGTTTGTTGTCACAGGGGACTTTAATAAAGCCAACTTCAGAACAATAGCTCCAAAATACTTTCAACACGTCACCATCAACACGCGTGGAGATCGTACACTCGACCATTGTTACTCCCCCTTCCGGGACGCATACAAGTCCCTCCCCCGCCCAACTTACGGCAAATCGGATCACTCTTCCGTTCTGCTCCTGCCTGCTTATAGGCAGAAACTGAAGCGTGAAGCACCCGCCCTCAGGACAGTTCACTGCTGGTCGGACCAATCGGACGCTATACTACAGGACTGTTTTGATCACGTGGACTGGGACATGTTCCGAAGATCTGAAGATCGGAAAAAAGCCAGTTATGATCTCAGGAGATCCATCAAAGCAGCCAAACGAACATATAAAAACAAAGTTGAAGAACACTTCAACAACAATAACCAAGAAGCATGTGGCAGGGCATCAACAACATCACAGGCTTTAAAGGGAATAAACCAGCTACTGTGAACATTGCCGCCTCTCTACCGGACGAGCTCAACACCTTTTATGCTCGGTTCGAGGCTGATAACACCGCACACACAGAGAGCGCTCACACGACTGCTGCAGAAGAGGTCAGTCCACTCACGCTTTCTGTTGCGGACGTAACCCGATCCTTCAAACGGGTGAACATCCGTAAAGCCGTAGGCCCAGATGGTATACCAGGCCGTGTGCTCAAATCATGCGCTTTCCAGCTAGCTGGGGTTTTTACTCTCTGTCTGTGGTTCCCTCGTGCTTCAAAAATCCATCATTGTGCCCATACCAAAGAAAAACAAAATCACATGCTTGAATGACTGGAGGCCCGTTGCTCTGACCCCCATCTTCAGCAAGTGTTTTGAGAAGCTTGTCAGAGACTACATCTGCTCTGTGCTGCCTGCTTCACTGGACCCACTACAATTTGCATACTGCAGTAACCGTTCCACAGACGATGCTATTGCCTTCACCCTGCACACTGCTCTCTCCCACCTGGAAAACAAGAACACCTATGTGAGGATGCTGTTCGTGGATTATAGTTCGGCATTTAACACCATAGTGCCTGCCACACTGGTTGCGAAGCTCCAGACTCTAGGACTGAACAGATCTCTGTGCAGCTGGATCCTGGACTTCCTGACAGGCAGAAGTCAGGTGGTCAGAATGGGCAACACAACATCATCTCCCCTGATCCTCAACACTGGTGCACCGCAGGGTTGCGTCCTCAGCCCACTCCTGTACTCCCTGTACACACACGACTGTACAGCTACACACAGCTCGAATGTCATCGTCAAATTTGCTGATGACACAACGGTGATAGGCCTGATCACCGACAACGATGAGACGGCCTACAGAGAGGAGGTGAGTACCCTGAATAAATGGTGTCAAGAGAACCACCTCTCACTCAACATCGCCAAGACCAAGGAGCTGGTGGTGGATTACAGGAGACAGAGCAGAGAACACACACCCATCACTATCGACAAGACACCTGTGGAGCGGGTGAGCAGCTTTAAGTTCCTCGGCGTTCACATCACCGAGGATCTCACATGGTCTGCTCACACAGATGCAGTGCTGAAGAAGGCACATCAGCGTCTCTTCTTCCTGAGACGGCTGAGGAAGTTTGGAACGAGCCCCAGAATCCTCAGGTCCTTCTACACCTGCACTGTGGAGAGCATCCTGACCGGCTGTATCACCGCCTGGTTTGGAAACAGCACCGCTGGCAACCGCAGGGCTCTGCAAAGGGTCGTGCGAACTGCCCGCCACATTGTTGGAGGTGAGCTTCCCTCCCTCCAGGATATCTACACCAGGCGGTGTACAAGGAAAGCCCGGAGGATTATCAAAGACTCCAGCCACCCGTCCCACAGACTGCTCTCTCTGTTGCCCTCAGGACGACGTTTCCGCAGCATCCGATCCCGCACTAGCCGACTGAGGGACAGCTTTTTCCCTCAGGCTATCAGGACAATGAACAGTCACAAATAACTCACCTACATCACACTCCCACTCACACAACATGCCATGCACTGCACTTTAACACCGTTCAACTGGACTACACGCACACACTGCACTAATCACAACCTATCTGCTATCACTGGACACCATACAATGCACATCCACGACACTGCATATGAATAATCTGTTGCACCTTTGCACATCTATCTGCTGCTCAACCAATCTGCTGTTAATTTATAATCTGTTGCACCTCACATTATTACTATGTATAGACTACATTATGTATAGATAGTGTACATAATGTAGATGTGCCCATACGGTGTATAATGTGTCGCTGATAATTGAGTGTGTCCTTATAGTACACTATGTGTACTGAGTATATGTATTTTGCACATTGTCTTCTGTACAGTCTGTAAATATGTACTGTCCATATGTAAATTGCTGTTGTTTTTTTTTGCACTGTCTGGAGCACGCTCATAAGAATTTCACTCACCAAGGCACTTGTGCTGTGGTGATGTGACAATAAAAGTGATTTGAATTTTAATTTGATTTCAGGCGCGGCGTAATATCGTTGCGGTACGGCGGTAAAGCTCCTTGATTATTATGCCGGAACGAGAGTATAGTTCCTAGCCATATCGCTCTAGAAAATAACAACGTCAGTCTTAGTACACGATTGTAACTACAGAAAATATCCCTCTATATCCCTCTATAGGACCAGCGACTAGTCGACGTCAAGCTTAAAGCGTCAGAGCACTGAAGTCGACTAGTCTGAGCAACCCCTAATGTGCTCGACTCTATCCAAACCAGACTCTCGAGTGAAGCACCACACAGCCAATCACCGTGATATTTTTGCCATATCGCCTAAAACCCCCCCACACGTGCATTTACCCTCTTCACCGCTGTCTGAAGAATCCACGCCGGACTCGGCCGGAGCACAGCAATCCTCTAACATGAAAACACTCAGTAACTGATCTGCAGACGTGACCGTATGAGACAGCAGCGCTCACGTACCTGGCACCGCCCCGAGGCCGGAGTTATCGAAGAACTGTGTGGGATGCTTGAGGGAGACAGGAACGCTTGAGCGCGTGTCAAAGAACTTGCTCTTGGGCGAGTCCAGGAACGCCTTCTTCGGCGAGTTGAGCTCCGTCTCGGTCAGAGGAGGAAGGCGTTTGGTCGGCGTGCATGGAGCGTCTCGCTTGCTCTCCTTAATCTTGTACGCTCTCCGCTTCCATTTGTTGATTTCCTCCTGCTGCTTGCTCATCAGACTACAAGGAGAGGTCATGCTTATTAACAAACAGAGACACAGGATTACAGAATGCACTGTCTATTTACAATACTGCCTTTAGTATTTATATTCATATACATGTGTAGTCAACTATGTATAGTCAGATGGTTAACTGTTCTATAGCTCTATTGTTTTTCTTATACTTGCATTATTGTGTTTATCTTATGTTCCACTACATGTAGCAGAATGACAATAAAGCTCGACTTGACTTGAAACAACGGTTAGCCAAACACAGCAGCGAGTCTACAATCTGCCACGCTTTTACAAACAGAGCGTCAAAAACAGGACCGAAAAAAGCCTGTTACTGCTAAATTAGGATGTAAAAATCTGACATAAATAGACCTTAGTAAATAAATAAACGTGCATTAGTAATATTTTACTCTCAGGAAAAGAAGCCAAAGGCATTTTCCCCATTATGCCTTTCAAATATTGATCATATTTAAGTGCAAAAATAGATTTTCGTTTTTTCAGTCATTTTGACAGCTGAAGTGCTGAGCGCAGCAGAAACGGTGTGATAATATCAGTGCATTTACCTCTCAAACTGAGCGTTCTTCTTCTGCAGCTCCTCCATCTTCTTCTCTTTGAGGGACGTGACCGCTCTGGAGCTCAATTTAAGATCAAACTCTTCGCTGTCGATGACTGTAGAAGACATTTAAACCAATCAAACGATGAGTAATTCGCACAAGATGTGCATAAAACACTCCTAAATGATGTAAGGATACTCTTAACCAAACATCTTCTAAATAATGTGAGTTACATGAATGTTCATCGTCCTGTTGTATTTTCCTCAGGGTCTCTTTCAGCTTGCGGATGACATCGGCTCTGTGCTCCAACACCGAGGTCATCTGTGTGACTCTAGAATATAAAAGCAATCAAAAACATAGTTAAACCACGAATTAATCATGGTTTTACCACCAAAACATAGTTAAACCACAAATTAATCATGGGTTAATGGTTTAACTATGTTTTTGGGGGGTAATTCATGGTTAATTAGTGGTTTAACTGTTTTTGGGGGTAAACCATGGTTAATTCGTGGGGGTAAAACCATGGGTTTAACTATGTTTTTGGGGGGTAAAACCATGGTTAATTTGTGGTTTAACTGTTTTGGGTGGTTAAAACATGGTTAATTCGTGGTTTAACTATGTTTTTGGTGGTTAAAACCATGGTTCAACTATGTTTTTGGGGGTAAAACCATGGTTAATTCGTGGTTCAACTATGTTTTTGGGGGTAAAACCATGGTTAATTCGTGGTTTAACTATGTTTTGGTGGTAAAACCATGGTTAATTCGTGGTTTAACTATGTTTTTGGTGGTAAACCATGGTTAATTCGTGGTTTAACTATGTTTTTTGTGGTAAAAACCATGGTTCATTCATGGTTTTTTAACTATGTTTTGGGGGTAAAAACCATGGTTAATTCGTGGGTTAACTGTTTTGGGTGGTGTAAAACCATGGTTAATTCGTGGTTTAACTATGTTTTTGGTGGTAAAACCACCAAATGTTTTTGGTGGTAAAACCATGGTTAATTCGTGGTTTAACTATGTTTTTGGGGGTAAACCATGGTAAATTCATGGTTTAACTATGTTTTGGGTGGTAAAACCATGGTTAATTCATGGTTTAACTATGTTTTTGGTGGTAAACCATGGTAAATTCATGGTTTAACTATGTTTTGGGGGGTAAACCATGGTTAATTCGTGGTTTAACTATGTTTTTGGTGGTAAAATCATGGTTAATTCGTGGTTTAACTATGTTTTTGGTGGTAAAACCATGGTTAATTCGGCTCTGTGCTCTAACACCGAGGTCATCTGTGTGACTCTAGAATATAAAAGCAATCATTAAGCACGCTCTTCCCAGACGTCAGCGGCTCATGAGCGGCACACGTACTCCTTCTCGTGACTCGTGGTGACTGCGATGTGATCCAGCTCCATTTGGATGAGCTTGTCTTTGAGAGCGGCGAGTTCAGCGGCTCCTGGTGTCATGCTCCTCTTAGCCAGAACCTGCAGGACAAATAAAGCATGATGTGGACGCCGAGAGACTCAAAAAACTGCATTCGGTCACACAAAACTAAATATTTATGCAATAGTGCATTAAACCGTGTAAATGCATCTAAACACCTCTTCAGACGCAGCAAAGATTAATTTAGTTGATACTGATTTAACTTCCTTGGTAATGTCTTAAAAATCTAATACAGTGATTAAGTGCAAGAATTAGATTTTAACATTTGATAGCAAATTTGACCTTTTTTTTTAAAGTGTGCATTATCTTTTGACTCAATTTAAACTCATTGGAAAATACTAATTTCTATCTGACCACCACACGGAATATGAATAGTCCACGGCAGTCCTTAAGATAACACACTCAGCCAAATATTGTCTAATTATCAATGAAAAAAAATAGATTTTTTGTCAATATCGCGCACCCTACTCTCTCTATAAACTGGAACACAAAGCATATAACGACCTACAGTCAACTATCCACCAACCTCTGACTCTTTAAGTGTGTTTCTCAAGCTCTTGATCAGCGCTTCTTTCACCTTTAATTGACCACCGAGCTCCTGGAGCTGAAGACTCGAGGCATCCGCTTGGACCTTCAGCTCCGTCATCTGCTCATGAATCTCCTGCCAGACAAACAATGGTAAGTGTGTGGAAACATGTTCCTGTGGCTCAGTGGTAGAGCATTGCGTTAGCTGTGCAAAAGGTTGTGGGTTTAATTCCCACATACTGACAAACAATGCACTGAATGTAGTCGCTTTGGATAAAAGCTCCGCTAAATGCATTAATCGCTGTGTTGATGCTACCATCCACTGATTGGTGTAAGGATGTAAAGGTTTATATAGTCGAATCAGATTAGTCAAACCTTGCCTATAGTCGACTGGTAGATGAATAGTGTATGTGTGTGTTTGGGGGGGGGGGGGGGGGGTTATAACACTTCCATGTTGACAAATCAAATCGGCTAAATTGCCTGTGCGAGCATGCTTTGCTCTTCGGCGCATCGGTGTTGTGCTGTACTTAATTTACAGAATTAAATTACAACAGAATGTACATTTAATAAATAAAAACAAAAAGTCTCAAGGTGCAGAACAAATGTGACCCTGGAGCACAAAACCAGTCATAAGGGTCATCTTTGCATTGATGTATGGACAATATTTATAAAAATCTGAGGGTGCAAAAACATCTGAATATTGAGAAAATCATCTTTAAAGTTGTTCAAATTAAGTTCTCCGCAATGCATATTACTAATCAAAAATTACGTTTTGATATATTTACGGTACATGATATAATTTTGAGCCATACAGTTGTTGGCTATTGCTAAAAATATACCCGTGCTGCTTATGACTGCTTTTGTGCTCCAGCGTCACATATTACGAAATATAAAAATGCATGGATAAAATCACTCAGAACAAGAAGTGTGTATGTCTCTCTCCGTACCTCCACCTGTTTCTGTGTTTGCTGCAGCTGCAGTGACACTCGCTGATTGTCTGCAGAAGTTCAGCCTCAGTTTTGGGCAGCGTGCCGTGTTGGGCTTGAAGCAGAGTTAACGTGTGTCTCCTCTGATCCGTGAGCTGCTGCTCAGACTCGGCAGAGGAGGATATGAGCGGGGAGCGCGCCGACTCGCACCGATTCAACAGAGCCTGTCAACCAGAACCGATGATCAGGAGAAGTGCGGAACAAACACATTACACCACTTCAAAACGTAGCACAAAACCAGTCTTAAGGGTCAATTTTGTTAAATTAAGATTTATGCATCAGCTGAATAAATAGCTTTCCATTGATGTATGGTTTGTTATGATTGGCCAATATTTGTAGGGTGCAAAAAATCTAAATATTGAGAAAATCATATTTAAAGTTGTTCAAATGAAGTTCTCAGCAATGCATATTAATAATCAAAAATTAAGTTTTGATATATTTACGATACAAAATATCTTCATGGAGCATGATCTTAATATCTAATGATTTTTGGCATAAAAGAAAAAATTATAATTTTGACCCATTCAATGTATTGCTACAAATACACCCGCGACTTAAGACTGCTCCAGGGACACGTGTGCATCACTTACAAAATAAAGCGTGCTCAGATGCTCGGTGGCTTTGGAGCGGCGAGTGATTTGTTGCTGGAGCAGCTGTATGATAGCAGCGGCGTGAGAAGATCCGAGCAGAGATCTGAGCTCCTCCAGATCACGGATCCGGTGCTGATGCTCTTCTGACACCATCACTGTGTGTTTGGCTAAACCGTCCTCCAGAACCCTCAGACCAGCCTCCAGCGTCTGATCAACACACAGACAGACACACAGAACACACACACACACAGACACACACACACACACACACAACACACACACACACACACACAGATACACACACACAACACACACACACCCACACACACACACACACACACACACACACACACACACACACACACACACACACACACACACACACACACACACACACACACACACACACACACACACACACACACACACACACACACACTTCCCGTCCCACACACACAGGAAAACCCGTTCCACTCCAGAATGACACACACCACTCTAGTGTCATTATTTTTCAATTCACTGTTGATTCAGTTTAGTTCAATAACAAAGCTCATCAGTAATAACTGGTAAAAGATTTATTTTTGACAATACTAGTTATCGTCATTGATTAGATTTGAGCATTTCTCCTGTTTGCTTAGATTCTATCTTGGCCTGGGAGATAAAACGGCATTGGTATTTATCGACTGTTAGACACCACGATCAAAAATCGTCATATCGCACACACTTAGTAAAAAAAAAAAATGCATTCAGATGCATTTAAATTTGAGGTGTGCACATGAGATGCAGTGATGCAAGTGTGTGTGTGTGTAACTTTGTATAAGTAAATGTAAAAACAATATATATATTGAGGAGATATTGTTTAGGTTAAAACCAAACCAAGCCTTTCACACAGAACATTATGTGAGTTTTTGAGACGGACACACTTGCATTATTTTGCTCATGGCGCCCAGGCAAGCGTTTCCTTAAAACTTATTTAATCTGCATATAAAATATAATAAAGCAGATTGACTCAAATTGGCTAAATTAAAAATAGCATCAGCTTTTGTATAAGTCAAGTTTCATCGTGCTAAACAAAAGTAAAATAGGTTAAAAATAAAAATGATGTAACGTTATATTGTGCTACATTTTATAGCTAAACAAAAGTGATCATACCTGGAGGTACTGCTGCCATCTTTCCAGCAGCTGCGTCAGTCTCTGATCCCAGACCTGCTGGAAGTCATCCTGGAGCGACCGGAAAGACTGTGACGGAGACCGAGCCGCGAGCAGGTCCTGCAGACGAGACTCCTCAAACGAGGCCATGTCACGCTGCACCTGCGTCTCAAAGTGAGTCTTATAGCGCTGCGCCAGTCTCCTGTACGCCTCCTGCAATGGGTTCCTCAGGTTAGCATTTCAATGTCGCAATAATCAATACATGACCTCAATGTTTGGAGACGCAATATATATGTGTTTTGCAGCTTCTGGTACATAATGTGGTGTAGTCATGAGATTTAACGAGTGCTTCTATAATAATCTGCAGATATGGCCTTGTTTAGGGATCTGACGGCTAATTGGGTTTTTCAGCAATAGTGTGCACTCTTAAATTAAATCTTATTAGTGCATTTTTTGTCAGAATATTTACTATTTATTCAAGTTGTATTTTTATTTTGATACTTAATTTCCATGTTCTAAATATTCTTAATTAAATGTTTTAAAGTGTGCAGGCCTTTTTGCATTATTATGCTGTTATACGTGTCGCTGGGGGATATTTGTAGAAATAGACAATATTAAATTGTATGGGTCATAATTATCATTTTTATTTTATGCCAAAAATTATTAGATATTACGATCATGTTCCGTGAAGATATTTTGTATCGTAAATATATCAAAACTTAATTTTTGTTTAGTAATATGTATTGCTAAGAACTTAATTTGAACAACTTTAAAGATGGTTTTCTCAATATTCAGATGTTTTTGCTCCCTCAGATTCCAGATTTGCTAATATTGTCCTATCATAACACATCATACATCAATGGAAATCTTTTTATTCAGCTTTCAGATGATGCATAAATCTCAATTAAAATATATTTACCCTTATGACTGGTTTTGTGCTCCAAGGTAACATTTTTTATACTGTATTATCAAAAGTATTGGCACCCCTTCCAGGAGTACAAATCTTAATGTTTGAGCATATAACGATATTCTAGAGTATTGTGTGCTTCTAATTATAAACCAAAAGTGACACTTATGACTGGTTTTGTGCTCCAGGGTCACATATTATGATTGTATTCAGTGGCATCGTTTATCGCCGTTATTTATGGTCAGTATATCGCACAAGAAGTCGTTAAGCCGTGCCGGGCCTAATGTTGGTTGCTGTGATTCGTGTCTTAGCAGACTCTTACTGCAGTCTTGATCAGCACGTGGTTCAGTCTGGTTGTTTTCTTCGTGTGTGTAACGACGGCCGTTCTCTGATCCTTGGGAATAATCTGCAGCAGCTGATAGATCACGATCCATTCGTCACGGTTAGCATCCGCTAAAGCATCAGTGGGACGGTCGATGATCAGCTGGAGCGTTGCAAAGGCCGCCTGCACATGGAGGAAAAACCTATTAACACTGTCTTAAAGAAACACTGCACTATTTTTGTAAATCGGCTCATTTTACGACTTCCCGAGAGTTAAAGTTTTACTGTTTTTGAATCCATTCAGCCGGTCTGGCGCTAGCACGTTTAACGTAGCTTAGCATAGATCATTGACCGTTAGCATCTCGCTCAAAAGCGACCAAAGAGTTTTTTCCTATTTAAAGCGTGACTCTTCTGTAGCTACATTGTGTACTAAGACAGACGTTGTGATTTTCTAGAGCGATATGGCTAGGAACTATACTCTCGTTCCGGCGTAATAATCAAGGAGCTTTACCGCCGTACCGCAACGACATTACGCAGCGCCTGAAAGTAGTCCCTATAGCTATATCATAACTAGTTACTAGCTGGAGACTACTTTCAGGCGTCTTGTAACTACAGAAGAGTCCAGCTTTAAATAGGAATAATATCTAAACTCCTTCAGGTCACTTTTGAACGAGATGCTAACGGCTAATCAGATTCAATGAACTATGCTAAGCTACGTGCTACCGCCAGACCCGGAGATCATCTGAATGGATTCAAAAACGGTAAAACCAAACGGCAGCCTCCCGCTCTCTCTCGTGAAGCCAACAAGGACGCGACTAAAACTGTAATTCATCAACTGGCTCCAAAAGGGAGTCAATCCCCAATGTTAAAATACCCAACTTTACAGCAGAAAAAAAAAATGATTTTGGTCTATATTGCTAATTTTGCCCTTCGTGATAACTGTGAGAGGGTGATTTTTTTTTATAACTCATCCGTTTAAATTATATTAAACCTTAAAGTTCTGCATAATTAAGGGCGTGGCCACTTGAGTGACAGGTGGATTGCCGCTGCGGTCACGCTTGGTGGGCGTGGTTTCATTAACCAGCTCCACCCACATCCCCCTTTCCGCCCACTTTCGATTATCCGGGAGTGACACGCAGCCAAGATGGCCGACGGCCGGCTCCGCCCACTTTGCACTTCAAAAATGCTCTTCAGAAACCTACGAGTGACGTGCAATTGTTTTTTTACAGTCTGTGAGTAAAACTCAACTCAAAATCTCGGGGAGTCTTAAAACGAGCCTATTTACACAAATAGTGTACTGTTCCTTTAAGACCACACCATCATCATTTACCTGCAGCTTCTCAGCAGACGCCTCAATCCCAGGATTCAGAGGTTTGGACTCCAGGTTACTCTGATCAGTAGACACGCTGCAGCTCACCTCGGTGCGAGACTGAAACACAAGGAGACGTGGCTTTACGAGCATGTTAAAGGAACCGGTTATTCTGGGTTCGGACATGAAGAGAGACTCACCTGACTGAGGGAATGCACTTCAGATTCCAGCAAGATCTTCTGCTGTTCCAGCTGCTCTGCTTTTGATTCAATGTGTGCCAGCTGTGAGAGTATGATGATGATGTTAGCATGAATATACTACGCTTACTGACCAGTGAGCCAAACCACACCGGGATATGATCTAGTCACACAGTCTTAAAAGTAGTGATCGACCGATATTGAGTTTTTATAACCGATACCAATTATTTGCATGTTTATGTACCCGATATGCAGAACCGATATTTATTTACTGTTATAAAGAGTCAAGTAAGTCCATTCTTCACTTTCAGTCGTCTTAACAACAACAAACTGTTGAAAATTAACATACTTTCATGTAAAATATAATCTTCAAATTACAATAAAAACATTTTATTTATAAAAAGCATCATCAGCAACAGTGATATTAACAATAAGCAAAATAATGTTTAATGTTTGGAGAAAATAAAGGACAGAAGTCATATCAACTTCATGTTAAACTACAGTTTTAGGTTTATAATCTGTTTAATAGACTAAAGAGTGAAGAATAATTCACTGAATAATATTCTCTGGAATATTGAAATAAGCTATAACAAACAAAACATCGTATTTTATTGCATTTCTTAACTGTTTTATCAGAATTATTAAAATGTTTTCGTCTAAATTATGAAACTGCTGACAGCACGGTTTATCTATTTACACAGAACTATACTCAAACTGCGATCGCTTGCGGAGATAATAAATCATTAATTTAGATAGAGATATGTTTATTTAGATGTTTATTGGTGAAATAATGGTTCTATAGTAAATGTTAATATAGTTTAGTGTGTTTCAAACGAGTGAATCGTGTATAAAGTTACATGCGGTGTGTGTGTGTGTCTACTTCTCCAGGTGTGTGTGTGTGTGTGTGTGTGTCCACTGCTCCAGGTGTATGTGTGTGTCTACTTCTCCAGGTGTGTGTGTGTGTGTGTGTGTGGCCCACTGCTCCAGGTGTGTGTGTGTGTGTGGCCCACTGCTCCAAGTGTGTGTGTGTGTGTGGCCCACTGCTCCAAGTGTATGTGTGTGTCTACTTCTCCAGGTGTGTGTGTGTGTGTGTGTGTGGCCCACTGCTCCAAGTGTGTGTGTGTGTGTGCCCACTGCTCCAAGTGTGTGTGTGTGTGTGGCCCACTGCTCCAAGTGTGTGTGTGCAACACATTTCACTGCTGCTTATACTCTCTATAATTGTGCATGTGACAAATTTTTTTTTTTACAAAACCGATATCCGATTATGGTAAAATGCGTAAATATCGGGAAACCGATATATCGGTCGATCTCTACTAAAAGCGTAACATACCAACTAAATTGAGAGATTATCCTCCTGCATTATTGGCACTTGAGATAAATAACTGTGACTTGAATGAGCTAAACTCTAGTTTGTAGGAGTCTGATTTATCACGCCTGCTCGTTTCAAGTCCTCACCGTCTCCATCTGTGCCTCCAGTTCTCGTTTGAGCCGCTCTCTCTCTTCTGTAGCGTCTCGTAAAGACTCGAGGAGCTTCTCGGCGCGGGTCTTCTCGTTCTCCAGCCGATCCTGCACGCCAGCGAGAGACTCCAGCTCCTCGGTCAGATGCTTTCTCTAAAGAAACAGCACATCGCTTTATGTAACAGTGCTGCTAAATAACTTCCAGGGGAAGGCGGGATAATGTGTTGCTAAAAGATGCTGTGGCGAGATGATGAGAAAAATAGGATTATGAATACGATTTGAAATGCTAATTGAGATTTGTTAGTAAAACTAAATGACCCTGGAGCACAAAACCAGTCATAAGGGTAAATATTATGAAATTGAGATTTAAGCATCATCTGGAAGCTTTGCATTGATGTATGGTTTGTTATGATTGGACATTATTTGGCTGAAAATCTGGAATCTGAGGGTGCACAAACATCTGAATATTGAGAAAATCATCTTTAAAGTTGTTCAAATAAAGTTCTTAGCCATTCATATTAATAATCAATAATTAAGTTTTGATATATTTACGGTAGGAAATGTACAAAGTGTGCTGCTTATGCTTCAGGGTCACATTTTTAACTTTTAAATATTGAACATTTACACATTTTTGAACATGCATTTTCTTATTAACTAGTAAAACCACATCCAGAACAATTATATTTTAAGCAGTGTATTGTAGTTAGCTACGATTAGCTAATTTGAAGGAATTTTCTGTATTGATTTTGCAGTCTTTTTGACCTAAATTTAAAATTATGCATTTTATTTTGTGTTTACAGTAACTAATAATCCAGTGCATTTTTCTACATAAGTGCAGGTACAAACCAACAACAAGGTTTTGCCAAATATGTTTTAAAAGCAGCTAAATGTGTTTCTACGTGCTTTCTGAAGAAACAGTCACCAGGGTAGTCTTAAAAAACATTGCTAAATCCAGCAACAATATTAATAAGCTGGCAGCACTTATGTAATGAGCAGTTGTCCTGTGTGTGAGCAGCGTGAACTAAAACGACTAAAATGAGATGCATGATAGATATTAATAAGCATACGGTCTCCTCGCTCTTCTGAAGGGCCAGTCTCAGTTTTTCTCCGTCCTCTCGGGTTCTCTTCAATTGGATGTCTGCGTCTCGTAAAGCGGAGAGATCTTCACTCATTTGACTCAGCTGAGGGGAAACAGAAACAGCGTTTAATCTAGGGCTGTCAAATACGATTTTGCACTTAAATATCAATATTGGAATAATAACGCAGTTAGGGGAAGAAAAAAAAGAAGCGGTTGTTATCTCTCCTGAGGCCACAAGAGGGCGCATCGAGCAAATTATCACTCATACACGCTTCTACAAAACAATAAAACAACACGACTATCTTTGAAAAAGTGCATAATGTTTAAAATAATATTTATAAACCATATAGAAGAAGTTGCTGAAACAATGCACGTATGTATAGTTTAATACTAAAGACCGAAAACCAGTTTTTTTTTTTTTAAACACGGGATGCAGAAAATCCGCCATAAAGTCTCAATACATGTTTTTTCTTCAAAACAATAAAATATCACGACTATCTTTGAAAACAGTGCATAGTGCTTATAAACCATATAGAATTAATTAAGTTGCTGAAACAAAGCATGTATGTATAGTTTAATACTAAAGACCGAAAACCAGAGTATTTTTTTTTTTAAACACGATGCAGAAAATAGCATTAATTTTACATGCTTTCTAAACGTGCGTCTCTCTTGTGTGACGTCTAGAGACGTTTCTCTATAGAAAGCATCGTCATCGCATCTCGTGCACCACACACAAGCAGCCAGACATGCATTAAATGTGGATTTTATTTTAAACTCTCTAGTTGAATCATGTACGGTTCACCTGCTGCTGAAGCTGAGCCTCTATCACAGCGCTCCGCTCCATCAGATCCACGTTCTCCTTCTGCTGCTGCTTCAGTTCCTCTTTAGCAGCGTGCAGTAAATCCTGAAACATGTTAGACTAGAGCAAAGAGTAAACGCAGTCAGAGACGTGCTGTGTGGCGCTCGGATGACATTATTCATGTGAAGACGCCTCACAGTCGCGGCTGCCTCCTGAAGCTCTTTCCTGAACACCTGCTTCTGGTTCCTCAGAGACTCCATCTCCTCCGTGAGAGCTTGGATCTGGACCACAAAGAAATAACAATCCAGATTAATGGTTCTGTTCCCTAGTTTTATTGCATTAGCAATTCTTGTAGATGTTTCACAATATTTTTAGTCAATACTAAAGATATAAATGTGAACCGAAACGGAGCATGAAGACATTTCCTATCGTAAATATATCAAAACGTAATTATTGATTAGTAATATGCATTGCTAAGAACTTAATTTAAAGATGATTTTCTCAATATTCAGATGTTTTTGCACCCTCAGATTTTCAAATATTGTCTTATCATAAACCATGCATCAATGGAAATATTATTTATTCAGTGTTCAGATGATGCATAACTCAATTTCGATTCTGTTTTGTGCTCCAGGGTCACATTTGGTTACCAACATTCTTCAAAATCGCATCTTTTGTGTTCCGCAGAAGGAATAAAGTCAGCGGTTTGGAACACGATTAGTAAATAAAAAGAATAAAAATCATTTTTGGGTAAACTTTCACTTTAAAGCAGCAGTTATGACCAACCAGCTGTGTTCATTGCAAGCTAATAATAAAGTTCTGTGAACAAAGCAGATGTTAAGTCATCAACTGCACCAAAA
Organism: Ptychobarbus kaznakovi; assembly: GCA_027422405.1. Taxonomy (NCBI): domain Eukaryota; kingdom Metazoa; phylum Chordata; class Actinopteri; order Cypriniformes; family Cyprinidae; genus Ptychobarbus; species Ptychobarbus kaznakovi. Next base: position 15,883,653 of record CM049799.1, on the reverse strand, counting down.
GAGTCACTAAACCGAAACAAACCAGCCGTGTGGATTTGAGAGCTATTGTGATGGATTGATTTAAAAATATGACTTTTTTTTTTTTTTTTTTTACTCAAACTGTGCTTAACATTACGTGCGGATTTTAAGATGATAAATTTAAGACTTAAAGACCAAGTAATGAAAATGTAAGGGCTAAATTGAACGGAGCACAATGTCAATATGGTCTCTAAATATCAACGTCTGTTTACTGACGTTACTTATTAGAAAAAGTAACTTTAAAATATTTTCTTGTACATTAAAAAGTAATGCATTACTAGTTACTTAAACCGTAATCTGATTGTGTCACCCGCAACACTGAAACTATGCGCTCTCTTGGATTAAATGATCGCACACAGAGTTACGTACCTGCTCAAGTTGAGCTTTCTGCTTCTCTGTGGGACTGCGCTGACCAGACGCCTGATGATTCTTCTGTTTGAGCTCTCCTTGACCCTGGATCAGCTGAAGAGAGAGAGAGAGATGAATGAGTAAACTAGGAATGCACCGAATATTCGGCCACCGAAAATGTTCACCCGAAAATGGCCCAAAACTGCATTTTCAGCCGAAAGACTTTTATCACCGAAACAATACGGCCAAAATGTTGTGATGACGCAAACAGAAACCACGACCTGCACGTGCTTGTCTGAAGCAACATGTCTGCGGTGTGGACGTATTTCAGAATATCTGAGAAAGACCTACGGACATCTGCAAAGGCTTTCTCCACGTCGGGTTTAATGTATCACCTGAAATCCAAACGTTCCGATCGCTACGCTGAATATGAGAGGAACGCGGCACAGAAAAGGAAAACGCCTCCGAGCACGCCGTCTGTGGCGGACGTTTTTGAAGAGGCAAGGAAGTTTCCCAGCGATGGTGTCAAGGCAAAGGGCATTACACAAAAGATTATGCAATTCATTGCCTTAGATGATCAGCCATTCTCTGTCGTAGAATATGTGGGTTTTCGTAGGCTGATCAAGCACATTGAGCCCCGTTATGTCATGCCGAGCAGACGACATTTCTCAGAGGTGTGTTTACCTGAGCTGTTTAATGTTGTTGCAACGCACGTCTTGGTGCATTTGTTGTTGTTAAAGTTCTACAGTTAACATATGGGCTATGGCAGTCTTTATTCACTTTCTTGTAGTAGTCTTACAGAGAAAAATTTAAAATGCACTTGACCTAAATGCACTTTGTTTTTAATGAGAGAACATTTAATTTTACAACCTTTCAGCAGGCCTGTACATTATTATTTAATGTACACATGAGTGGGGTCAAGTTAAACATTTTAGTTTGAATTTGATTTTATACTGTGCATTGTTGCAATGTGCTAAATACATATTTGCATAATTTGTAATTGATATATTCTTTGAACGTTAATATTAATTTATGCAAATGCAATGCCTTGATTTTAGTAAAATTAGTACACAGTCATAGCCATAAATGCAATGGTACTAATAATTGGCATAATGTCTTTCGTGTTTCGGCCTTGGTTTCCTCTTTTTCGGTTTTGGCCAAGAATTTTAATTTTTGCATCCCTAGAGTAAACCTCTTCATTCATTCAGACAGGCACGCCACACACGCGTGTGCGGTTACCTCTCGAACGCCCTGCAGGATCTCCTGAAGGTCTCCTCCCTCGCTCAGAGACGAGCAGGACTGGTTACACGCAGCGTCTCTCTCCGTCATCAGACGGTCTCTCTCGGCACACACTGACTGCAGCTCCTGTCTCATCTGCTCCATCTGTGAAGCAGCGGAGAAACGCTCTGCTCATGGATCTGAACCACGAACCGGTTGAGATGCCAAACAAATCACGATACAATAGGAGTTTATATGAATGCATCTCTGAGGGGTACCGACTGTCTTCAGAAAACTTTACAGTGGTAACCAAGGAGACACTGTATCATTGCTTTTGATAAGCGCTTTGTTTACAGTGGTAACCAAGGAGACACTGTATCATTGCTTTTGATAAGCGCTTTGTTTACAGTGGTAACCAAGTAAACTTGCATTATTTTGTAATGCGTTACCCCCCAACAATGATCATGAATTGTGATTTTTGCAAAAAAATTAATAAAAAGTGATGTTTTTGCCATATGGCCCACCCCTAATCATGAATCTGGTTACCGTCTCGCTCTTCTCCAGCTGCTCTCTCTCGTCTCTCACGCTCTGCATCGTCTCCAGCAGACGGTCTCTCTCTCGAGTCAAAGCGGTGATGTTCGCTTCAGCCGTCTTCATCTCCGCTAGCTGCTCTCCTCGTAGCTGTAGCAACTAATGAGAGAAAATATGATCGCTCACACTTTACCAAACAAATGATGCATTACACAAAATATACATCACGAGAGATCAGCAATACCTTTCTTGTAGAGTAAAAGCCCTGCACAGTGTGTTGCATATTTGTGTATTTTAGTTTCCATGGTCCTAATAAAATGTACTATTATTAAAACATTATAAAAAAAAAAAAAAAAAAAAAAACGGGCATTTTATATAATATTAGACCATTTTCTTTTTGATTTATATATATATTAAAAAATGATTAACACTTTGGCACTTTTGGAAAAATACATTAATTAAAAAAATATTTTTTTTGACTCTTTGGTCAAAAAAGGTTCCCAACCCCCAGCCATAAGAGCGATTCATGAACCAGGGGAACGTCTCTGGATGATTTAAGACATAATAATAATGGAATAGTACCCAAAATAAGTTACAGATCTGAGTGACAAAATCCACTTGAAGGTTCATTAAGGCCATTATGATGCGACATGTTTAAACGAGATGAAAAAGACAGTTCAATCAAAAAAATGGAAATTGTGTAATTTTTTTTTTTTTATTGACTTTCAAAAGGTCAAAGGGAACCAAAACTGTTTTTTTTGTGTTTCTCTTTTATGTTTCGCAAAATAAAAAGTCATACAAATTTGGAACAACAAAAGAATTGATGACAGATTTTTGTTTTTGAGTGAACTGTCCCTTTAAGTGAAAACTGCCCCTGATTGGAGGAGGACTGAAATGACTCACAGCATCTTCCTTCTCCTCCAGGTCTCTCCTCAGCTGGTTCTTCTCCTCTCTGTTGGCCTTCAGGATCTCCAGGAGCTGCTCTCTCTCCTCAGAGACCGAGGACAGGCTGCTCTGCACCTCCTCGAGAAGCGTGTTTTCCAGATCACTCTTGCTCTTCTCAGACAGCAGATGCTCTCTCTCGACACAGGCCGCCTGGAGCTGCTCTCGCACCCGGGTCACCTGGGAATCATGGGAGGATAGTCAAAACCTCCCAATACGATAATAGCGCAATATGAAGTCCATGATACAATATTCATTGCAATATATATATATATATATTATTAGAGGTGGGCATAGATTAATTTTTTTAATCTAGATTAATCTAGATTAATTTTGAAATTAATCTAGATTAATCTAGATTAAAATGGCTCATTTGAATTCTGCCGAAGGCATTCAGAATATGTGTGCTACCCAAATAATGACTAAAAGTAAGTCTTTGAGAACGGGTTTCTCAAGCCAGGTGGGGCATTAGACCAGGGGCTCATCTCCTGTTTCCAAAATGCATCACAAACTTTAATCTCTTCCCGTCCCAATCCCACGAAAAAACTGGAGGAAAATCCCGTTCCACTCCCGGAAGAATGACTCCCATTCCCTCCCACTCCCGTGTTGTTGTTTTGTTTTGTTTTTTGCCGATAACTGTCAATTACAGTAAAAATATAGTACAGATCACAGCGTGCTCACCTTATTAGTTGAATAAAAACCCAAAATGTCGTTTTTTGTTATTATATTGAACTGAAAGCCATCTTATGCACAGTGTTGCACAGATTAAATTTCATGTAAATCATCCATGCTAACACACACGTCTTCTATTTTTTTTTTGACATTTCACTCTCTATAGATATACGTTTCTATGTACTGTATTTTTAGATATATTCGAGTTTCGAAGTTTCTCGCTCAAGTTCACATGAGACCTAAAGCGCATCCTGTTTGCTTAAAAGCGCAACGTTTCGTTGTTATTCTGAGTGCACACAAATAAACGTAGAGTCTTTACAGATTCGAAAGATGTATTCGGCTACTTTTATCTGTATGACCAAGAATGACGGAGATTTTAAGAGCAAGTGAACGCACCGGAGCCTGTCTTGCAGCAAACGCGCTTCCACACAAACACTTCAATAGCGCACATTTCTCTAGGTTAACATCATATTGAGCGGCCAAGTAAAGTTGCTACTACATACATCTTTCAGATGAAAAGCCATATTTGAGGTTGATGAATGATAGGTGAGTGTTTGGATGTCCTGCCCGATTGTATTACCACATAGACCAGCCGTTAACAATCTGTCCATCACGGACTGCGAGTCTGTAGTTCGAAGACTCGTTCTCGCCCCCTACAGTGCAATTCCGCTAGGTATACATCCGCGCTAAAATATCAGGGTGAAAGTCATCATAGCTTGCGTAGTATAGACCCAGCTCCCAACCCAACTTTGAGAATAGATTAACGGCGATATTTTTTTTATCGCCGATAAGAGTCTCACATTAACGCAGCACGTTAACGCCGATAACGGCCCACCACTAATATATATATATAAAAGGAATTCAGAATTGGAAACAGAATAACTTTTGACGGAAACTGCAGAAAATATGTTATTTTGATAACAGAACAAATTAGCATTTATTGGCCGATACCAGAAATAATTTAATTTATCGGCCGATACCGATAACAGAACAAATGGCCATTTATCGTCCGATACCGATATGGTGGCCGATATATCGTGCATCCCTATTTAAAAGACCTATCGTTTCAATGTGACCACGATAATATGAAGATTGTATTTCCATGTGAGCGTAGAGCGGATGTACGCTGAACCCGTCTGTCTCACCGTCTCGTGCTGCTGCTGCTGGTCTCTCTTGAGCTGCTCGCTCTCGTCTGTGAGCCGCTGTAGTCTGAGTCTCCAGGAGCCGATCTCGCTCCTCAGTCACGCCGCTCATCTCCTGCATGACTCCGCTTCTTTCAGACGACACGCGGTCTCTCTCGGCACGAACGCTCTCCAGCTCGGACCTCAACTGGACCATCTGAATCAAGGGAATCCACACAAGGATTCATTCAGAAACTAAACACTAGTAACGATTCATCGATATGATCCCTGACGATACAATACATCGATGCCACGTGTAAAATATCGATATCTGTAGTATAAAAAGGCACCTTTATTTTGGCACTGTCCATATTTTTTTCACATAATGTCCGTCTATGCATTATCACCAGCGCGTGCATTCTCCTTCAATCTCACGTGTCAGGACTCGATATAAGCACTGCCCGAAAGCACGAGGAGAGCATAAAAGACGCTCGGGATTGTTTGAGTAACAGTCAAGCACTGTGTGAGAAGTTTCCTGCGCACACACACATCTGAAGCGCACACACACATCTGAAGCGCACACACACAGACAGCCGCGTCTACACCACGCGAATACTGAGCTCTCCTCCGCTTGTTTGTGCATGGAGGAATAAATACAGACAAAACTACATCAACATGCATGTTTTGGCTAATATCCCTGTAAACAGTCGGTTAAGCATAGCGTGCATCAGTACATTAAATCTGCACTTTCGTTCTTAAAGTGAAAGCAAACTTTCATTGTAAGTATAACGTGGCTGTAAACCAGCATGCAGATGCACAGAAGCCATTCTCTGCGGTATGATGTGATGTAGTTTTTACCGTCTGGTCTCTCTCCTGCTGCTGCTCCACCTCGTCTCTGAGTCTCCGCTGGAGCTGGTCTCGCTCCTCCGTCAGAGAGCTGATACTGGCTTTCATCATCTCGGTGTCACCGAGTGTGTTCACGCAGCGCTCAGACAGCAGACGCTCTCGCTCACAGCACACGCTCTCTAACTCCTCTCTCAGCTGCTTCATCTGTGCAGGTCGAACAGCATACACAGCTTGTATTTGCTCTCCAGTCACTCGACTCCATTCAATGATTATCCAGCTACGTGTTCACAGACGTGGTCAGTGATATGAGCGTGATCTACCTGAAGCTGCTGCTGCTGTGATGTGTTTTCAGAGTCCTGGAGTTTAGAGTTGACGAGCGTTCGCTGAGAATCCAGGTCTTGTACAGCATTCTGGAGACGTTTCACCTTCTCAAGGGCTCCTCTCAACTCCTCTTGATTTTCAATCATCTGCATTTGGAAAAGTTTTATTTTTTATAATAAGACACTTAGTAAAGGGCTATTCTGACAATTTTTTTTTTTTTTTAATTCAAACCCACCCTGAGATTTCATGACCCTCGTTACATCAGAAAACATGTCGATAGTGTCAAGCGTACATTGTTAAACTTATAAACAAGGTTTTTTTTTACTGCTTATTATGCACACTACAGTTCAAAAGTTTGACATCAGTAATATTGATTTTTTTATTACATTTTTTTAACGTTCTGGAGACGTTTCATCTTCTGAAGAGCTCCTCTCAACTCCCAATCATCTGCATTTGGAAGTTTTTTTATTTTATTTGCATTTTAATGAATTATTATTTTAATATTTATGATCATAATTCAAGTACCTCAAATGGACATTAATTGCATTTTAATGAAATATTATTTTAATGTTTATGATCATAATTCAAGTACCTCAAATGGACATTAATTGCGTTTTAATGAAATATTATATTGCTTTTTTTTTTGCATTCTGGAGACGTTTCACCTTTTCAAGAGCTCCTCTCAACTCCTCTGGATGTTCAATCATCTGCATTTGGACAATTTTTTTATAAGACATTTAATAAAGGTCTATTCTGAAGTCACAAAAAATTAATAAAAAATTTGTCAAAAGTAATCATGAGATTTCATAACCCTCGAATCTTACTGATGCCAAACTTGAATTGAATGAAATTATAAAACAATAGCAAAAACAGCATGCTCTCAAGTGTTAGAAAACCGGTCGTGTCATTCTCATCTCACCATTTGGACATTCTCCTGTAGATCAGATTTGAACTGGTTCTTCTCTGAGTCACAGCGTCCAGCTCCTCTTTAAGCTGCTGCATCTGTGAGAGAACACACTTTATATAAACCATGATCCTCAATATCACACAGAGCGTGTGAAGGCCTCGGATTACCTGCTGGAGGAGTTCATCATGCTGTGTGTGTGTCTGTGTGCCGCTGCGGTCCTGCTGAGCCTGCATCAGCTGAGAAAACACTTCTTATGAACACTCTGCTCACTTTAGCATTCATGCATGTGTTCTTTCAATAGCTATATTGTTACAAATTACACAGTTGTATGTGTTCTCTTCTCTTATGCATGCTTTTGTCATGCCAATATAGCTAATTGAATTTAATTGAAAGCGAATGAGCAAGCGAGAAAGACAAGAGCGAGAGAGCAAGAGACAGGAGCGAGCGAGAGAGCAAGAGCCAGAAGCGAGCGATAGAGCAAGAGCCAGGAGCGAGCGAGAGAGAAAGAGACAGAGACAGGAGCGATAGAGCAAGAGCCAGGAGCGAGTGAGAGAGCAAGAGACAGAGACAGGAGCGATAGAGCAAGAGCCAGGAGCGAGCAGAGAGAGAGAGAGAAAGAGACAGGAGCGATAGAGCAAGAGCCAGGAGCGAGTGAAGAGAGAGACAAGAGACAGAGCGAGCGAGAGAGAGAGAAAGAGAGACAGGAGCGATAGAGCAAGAGCCAGGAGCGAGCGAGAGAGCAAGAGACAGGAGCGATAGAGCAAGAGCCAGGAGCGAGCGAGAGAGCAAGACGCGAGCGAGAGAGAAAGAGACAGAGAGACAGGAGAGAGCGAGAGAGCAAGAGACAGGAGAGAGCAGAGAGCAAGAGACAGGAGAGAGCAAGAGAGACAGAGAGAGAGAGAAGGAGAGAGCAAGAGCCAGAAGCGAGCGATAGAGCAAGAGACAGGAGCGAGCGATAGAGAGAAAGAGGACAAGAGACAGGAGCGATAGAGCAAGAGCCAGAGAGAGAGAGAGCAAGAGACAGGAGAGAGCAAGAGCCAGAAGCGAGCGATAGAGCAAGAGACAGGAGAGAGCAAGAGACAGGAGAGAGCAAGAGACAGGAGAAGAGCAGAGAGCAGAGAAGCGAGCGAGAGAGCAAGAGACAGAAGCGGAGCGATAGAGCAAGAGACAGGAGCGAGCGATAGAGAAAGAGACAGAGACAGGAGCGATAGAGCAAGAGCCAGGAGCGAGTGAGAGAGCAAGAGACAGGAGCGAGCGAGAGAGAGAGAAAGAGACAGAGAGACAGGAGCGATAGAGCAAGAGCCAGGAGCGAGCGAGAGAGCAAGAGACAGGAGCGATAGAGCAAGAGCCAGGAGCGAGCGAGAGAGCAAGAGACAAGAGCGAGCGAGAGAGAAAGAGACAGAGAGACAGGAGAGAGCGAGAGAGCAAGAGACAGGAGAGAGCAAGAGACAGGAGAGAGCGAGAGAGAAAGAGACAGAGAGACAGGAGCGATAGAGCAAGAGCAGAGAGCGAGCGAGCAAGAGCCAGGAGCGAGCGAGAGAGAAAGAGACACAGGAGCGAGAGAGCAAGAGACAGGAGCGAGCGAGAGAGCAAGAGACAGGAGCGAGCGAGAGAGAAGAGACAGAGAGACAGGAGCGAGCACGTGGAGCACGCGAGTGATGCATGTTGGTTAGTGTGCATCAACTAAAGCAGTGCATTAATATAGAACAGTGATTAAACTGACTTGGAACTACCTGTGCATTAAACGGTTATACTGCCAGCCAATCAGAATACAGTATCCAGACAGACCATGGAATAAATACTAATAAAGCTGAATTCAACATTTACCATCCCATTAGTTTCCTCCAGGTCCGTCTTGAGCTGGTTTCTCTGGTCTCGGAGGCCCTGCAGAATCTCCTGGAGCTGGTCTCGCTCTTCAGTTATTGAGCTGACGGTGCGGCGCAGGTTCTCCATCTCATCCGGGTCGCTCTGAACGTCCTCCATCTGAACTCTCTGTGTCTCCAGGTTGTGTAGTTTTCCTGAAGGTCCTTCACCTTCTCTGAGCATCTCTGAGTTCTGCTCGAGTCTCAATCATCTGCGGTGAATAAATCAAAGGGTTTAAAAAGCTGTGGATTGAGATCATCATGGTGCAGGATTAAGCGCTCACCATCTCCACGTTTTCCTCCAGGTCCGTCTTGAGCTGGTCTCGCTCTTCAGTTATTGAGCTGACGGTGCGGCGCAGGTTCTCCATCTCATCCGGGTCGCTCTGAACGTCCTCCATCTTCTCCGACAGAAGCACATCTCTCTCGGCGCGGACCGACTCCAGCTCGGCGCTCAGCTGCAGCGACTGACGGTAAAAACAGTGTTAAATCACTGGTGTTAAAGCTGGTGGTTAGTGAGTAGTGTGTAGTGACCTTCTGTGATGACGCCAGCAGTGTGCTGTTCTCCTGAGAGACGCGCTGGAGGTTCTGGAGACATTCTGAGAGCTGCTGACCCAGTTCTGCTTCTTCAGCTGAGCCTCGACCAGATCGCTCTCCATCTTCAGCAGCTGATCCTGAGCTTTAGTCGCCGCGTCTTTCAGTCTCTGGTGATCTTCATTCAGACTGGACCGAGCGGATATCAAAGCGTCTCTCCCTCTCGAACCGAACGCAGCTCTTCTGACAGACCGCACACCTGAGAAAAACCAGATATATTCAAAGGGGCTTAAAGTGACATGCAGCTAGTTTTAAATCTCCAGCTGATGTCTCACCTGTTGAGATGTCTCTTGAAGGTTCGAGGTCAGCTGGTTTCTCTGCTCGGATAAAGTCTCAAGCTCTTCCTTTAGTGTCTGGATCTGCAGAATATTAGCACACCGTCAGAAAGAGAGAGTGATTAAACTGCACAAACACTCATAGTCATGTAGAAAAGAGGAATAAAGTCCTAGTTACAGACCTGCTGAAGCTGAGAGTGGTTCTCGTCACTGGAATCGTCTTGATTTGGGTTCAAACGCTGCTGCTTTTCTTCCAACTCGGACTGAATTTGCAGAATCTGAAACAAAACACATTCACTCGTTTCACCTGCATTACAGAACGCAATGATTTACTCCAAACAATACACCAGATGTGTCCCTGGAGCGCAAAACCAGTCTTAAATTGCTGGAGTATATTTGTAGCAACATTGTATGGGTCAAAATTAAATATTTTTATTTTATGCCAAAAATCATTAGATATTAAGATGTTCCATGAAGATATGTTGTACCATAAATATATCAAAACTTAATTATTGATTAGTAATATGCATTGCTAAGAACAACTTTAAAATGATTTTCTCAATATTCAAAAGTTTTGGCACCCTCAGATTCCAGATTTTCAAATATTGTCCAAACCATACATCAATGGAGATATGATTTATTCAGCTTTCAGATGATGCATAAATCTCAAAATAACAAAATTGCCCCTTATGACTGGTTTTGTGCTCCAGGGTCACATATGGTCATTTATGAATGGCTTCCATAACAGCATGGTAACTGCAAAATACAAGTCCACAACAAATAATTGCATCACAAATCTTCACTCAATCTTGTTACTATAATGCAAAAATATTGCATTAAACTGTATTTTATCTAAAGTAATTTTGTTGTAGACAATTTACGCAGATTGAAATGAGAATACAGTCAGTAAGAAATGACAGTAATACTCAAAAAAAAAAAAAAATGAATAAGGAAAAGAAATGACAGCGAGTCATGAGTATCTAATGCGAATCAGTAAAAGCTAAAGAAAAATGTATGATACGTGAGTGTAAACCAATGATAAATACATGAGGTTTTGTGCAGAACATGACCTGGAGATGTTTGAATGAAGCTCTCATACACATGATGATGATGATTCTCCTCACCGTCTCATTTTTCTCTTCCAGATGTGTTTGTATCTGAATATTGTCCTTCTCCAGCTGCTGTAGTGTCTCGTGAAGCTGATCTCTCTCTTCTGTTAAAGACGTGACATCTGCGTTCATCTTCTCCATCACGTCATGACGGTCCGATCTCTCCGACAGCAGGCGCTCCTTCTCATCTACAGCAGCACTGAGCTCTTCTGTTAGCTGCTTTATCTTCAAATAAACATGACGCTTTAATACAGAGCATTTAGAGAACCGAGCGCACCGGTGTGTGTGTGTGGATGCATCTACTACGGTTTAGAAAAATCACATTTATGTGGTAGAACTCGGCAACCGAAATTATTCGGCAGAAATAGACTGGTTACTGTACGATGATTTAAATCACGAAAGGGCCTTAATTAGTCAATAATCTGCTTGTTAGACGGCGTTCAAAGAGCGAGGAAATTCTGCGCTGAAACAACGTTACTCGGTAACATTATGAATTTGTGATAACGCGACAAACATCTTCCCAAAAACATAATACGAATCATTAATAAATCTGTTGTCGGCAAAAAGCAGCACTGAGGTCTTCCTGCAGGTCTCCGCCAAAATAAAAGCCCCATCAACATTCATAAATGTTAGTATTGTAATTTTACTGTCGTTCTGTAATGATAATTACAACAGCTATATTAATACATGTATTACACTGTGTTCAAGTCTGTAATAGATGTGTATCTGTGGGATCTGTAATATTTATCATATTTTGACATAAGTCTCATTTATGTGTACAGTAAAAAATACATGTCTGATTCAAGAAGTGGTCTCAAATTACAAATATAATATATATTTTACCAACTTATTAATTGTAAGTTGCATTGTGCTTTGTTGGTATAGAATGCTAAAAAAAATTCAGTTTTAAGTAAAATCAAATAATTGACAAAAAAGTAAAAAGCAAAATTTGGGTATTTTTGCAATGGTGAATTTTTTGGGGAATAATATGTGACCCTGGAGCACAAAAGCAGTCATAAGCAGCACAGCTATATTTGTAGAAATAGCCAACAATACATTTTATGAGTCATAATTAGAATTTTTTATTTATGCCAAAAACTTTAGATATTAAGATCAAGTTCCATGAAGATATTTTGTATCGTAAATATATCAAAACTTAATTTTTGATTAGTAATATGCATTGCTAAGAACTTAATTTGAACAACTTTAAAGATGATTTTCTCAATATTCAGATGTTTTTGCATCCTCAGATTCCAGATTTACTAATATTGTCCAAACCATACATCGATGCAAAGCTATTTATTCAGCTTTCAGATGATGCATAATTGACCCTTGTGACTGGTTTTGTGCTCCAGGGTCATAGGTCAAACGGCTCAGGCACCTGATCTTGTAGTTTGTCCAGATGTCCATCTCCACAGCTCTTCTGGTCCTCCATCTGAACTCTCTGTGTCTCCAGGTTGTGTAGTTTTCCCTGAAGGTCCTTCACCTTCTGCTGAGCATCTCTGAGTTCTGCTTGAGTCTCAATCATCTGCGGTGAATAAATCAAAGGGTTTAAAAAGCTGTGGATTGAGATCATCATGGTGCAGGATTAAGCGCTCACCATCTCCACGTTTTCCTCCAGGTCCGTCTTGAGCTGGTCTCGCTCTTCAGTTATTGAGCTGACGGTGCGGCGCAGGTTCTCCATCTCATCCGGGTCGCTCTGAACGTCCTCCATCTTCTCCGACAGAAGTACATCTCTCTCGGCGCGGACCGACTCCAGCTCGGCGCTCAGCTGCAGCGACTGACGGTAAAAACAGTGTTAAATCACTGGTGTTAAAGCTGGTGGTTAGTGTGTAGTGTGTAGTGACCTTCTGTGATGACGCCAGCAGTGTGCTGTTCTCCTGAGAGACGCGCTGGAGGTTCTGGAGACATTCTGAGAGCTGCTGACCCAGTTCTGCTTCCTTCAGCTGAGCCTCGACCAGATCGCTCTCCATCTTCAGCAGCTGATCCTGAGCTTTAGTCGCCTCGTCTTTCAGTCTCTGGTGATCTTCATTCAGACTGGACCGAGCGGATATCAAAGCGTCTCTCTCCTCTCGAACCGAACGCAGCTCTTCTGACAGACCGCACACCTGAGAAGCCACAACGGATGAGAGTTAGCCAACGCAGACACCAAAACAAAGGAAGGTGTTGTGATGCAGCTCCTCGAACCTGTCTCTGTAACTCCTCCATCTTGCTCTGCAGATGTCTCTCTCTCTCGTGACTCTGATCAAGCTCTTTACGCAGGTCACACAGCGTTTTCTCCAACACAAGATTATCAGTCAGATCTGTGAAGAGGAAACATCAAACGGAACAATTTAATATATTCGATAAATGACAATCGGCCATCTAATGATCGGTACATCTCTGCTGCGCACTGGTGCCGCCGAGAGTGTTCACAAAACACAAACAAGTGATCACTTCGGTGCTTTGTCCAACGGGGATGGGGGGGGGGGGGGGATGTGGTCTTAGTGTCCATAGGAGAGCTGTTGCATCTTTCTTTCTAATCGTGCGCGCTCAAAGTCCCACCGGCAGACCGTACAGGTGCCGTCAGTGTGGGGGTTACCGTTAGGATAAGAGGTACCATACTCTCAAGAACTATAAACGCTCACCTAGACACCTGATAGCTGGTCAACTGATCAAAAAATAGGTTCAATGATAGTTATATTACTCAGAGTATTATTTTCTTTACTACATCGAATTGCCGGACTACAAAATATTATGAAATCTAATGTTTGAGGGAGAAACATTTAATGGGGCGTTATTGTATCATAGCATCAGCCTCTCAACGTAACATCAGCATTTCAAACGTGTTAACGATCGCCGTGATTAACCACACGCAGTCAGTTTAGAAGTCCCTCTTGTACGTTCTCCAACCTACGTTTGGGCACTTTCCCGTCCAGCAGAGCGGTTAGTTTGGTGTTCTCCTCGAAGGTGCCCATTAGCTCTTTTTGAAGATCCGTTTGCATCGTCTTGAAGCGAGACTTCTCCTGCTCTAGCTTGTCCTGAAGCATCTTCACCTCCGCTTCTATCTTCTCATGATCTGTAGTGAGGTTCACCTGAGAGAAACAGAGATAGAGTCACATAAATCATCACACACACACACACACAGAGACACACACACACAGAGACACACACACACACAGAGACACACACACACACACACACACACACACACACACACAGAGCTCTCCTCTACTCACGTCTCTCTCTTTAAGTGAGATGTTCTCGCTCCTCAAGAAGGCCATTCTTTCTTGGTGTCCAGACTGAGGCACTCGGCATCATCAAGAGAGCGCCGTAGAAGCGTCACTTGCTGAACAAGATCCTTGTCGCTCTGCAGAATAATGAATAAGAGACAAAACTGTATCTGTAGCCAGAGTAAGCAAGCTACTTTTTTCTAGAAAGCATGATAATTAAACTAAAAATCTGCATACAGATCTGATTTGAGGATCCACATCTCCTAAATAACAGAAAATAAAGTGTTTTTTCTCTTAAAACCTATTCATAAAAAACTTTTATTAAGGTACAGAGAGGACGGAAATAAGTGGGCAGGGTTTAGCTCGTTGCTATATGCTTATTAACTATGCACACAGCGATTGGCTGATAGTCTCTGTTAGAGATTTATTCGTAGAAATATTGTAGAGTGCGATATTATGTTGCCATATTCAAATAATCATTTAAAAATGCAGGCTAAGTGTCACTAATAAATAGTACATGTGACCCTGGAGCACAAAACCAGTCATACGGGTCAATTTTTTAAAATTAAGATTTATGCATCAGCTGAATAAATAATTTTCCATTGATGTATGGTTTCTTATGATCGGACAATATTCAAAAATCTGGAATCTGAGGATGCACAAAAATCTGAATATTGAGAAAATCATCTTTAAAGTTGTTCAAATTAAGTTCTTAGCAATGCATATTACTAATCAATAATTAAGTTGATATATTTACGGTACAAAATATTAACTTAATATCTAATGATTCTTGGCATAAAATAAAAATGTATAATTTTGACCCATACAGTGTATTGTTATCTATTTCTACAAATATAGCTGTGCTGCTTATGACTGCTTATGTGCTCCAGGTTCACATACATTCAGCTAATTATTAGTCTGTGCTTCTCATAATTAATGAACATGCATATAAACAGCCTTTTAATGAACAGAATAGAATAATCACGGCTGAAAGTAAGACTTCTTCTCCGGCTGATTAATGAATCTGGATGACCTTTAAAACCGAAGGCGATATCTTTTTAAAAGCTCGTTATCATCAAATATTTCTAAAATATTAGTACCGAAGCAGATTCCCAGAAACAGCTGTTTTAAGGATAGTTTGTGGCTTGGTCTCCGCTTCACCAATCACCATCTTTCACAGATTTAGGAGCTAGTTTTAGTGCTTCGAGCTAATAATTAGGAGCCCTTAATTTAGTACCGACATGTGCGCATTATTGCACAATAGGTTGTGAAGACAGGCCCTTGTTTACAAGTGTGAGCTCCCTCGTCTCAGTCCTAGTGCAAAGGTTTCTGCAAATCTTATCAACCAGTAACGTACCAAACTCTGCAGCTCAGTGTTGAGGTGGGTCTTCTTCTGCAGCTCGGATGAAACGGTCTCCAGCTCGGCCTATAGAGAGCAACACTGAGGTCACATCACATTTACACACACTGGTCTTTAAGAGACAGACAACGTGAACGGACCTTCAGCTTTCGGATCACGTCTTCAGATTGCTTTAAGTCCTGCTGCAGTTTGGTGTTTTCAGACTCCAGTTCTCTCTGTGGAGAGAAATTAATCTAGTTTATGAGCTGTCAGGCATGGGTTATGAATTATAGTTTTGCGAACAATAATACAAGTGATAATGTTTTTGAGATGTTCAACCTAACTCTCAATATCACTGGCTTCGGTTTCTCTTTAAATGCATTTATTTTAATTGTCTTTATTTAAAACAGTTGTTGGTTCATCTACATCTACACATACTTTATTATCTCATTTGAAAATAACCCGCTTGTGTTTTAAATTTTGGGTTAAGAATTGCTTTTAGGTTATATAAACCTCTGTTTATTGTTTTTCTATAAATTTTTGATAAGCTACTTATATCTACTTATTATTATTGTTAATGTATGTATACGTGTGTATGCATGCGCATATATATACACAAGTGTTTGTGTGTGTGTGTATATATATATATATATATATGTATATAAATGCATGTGTGTGTGTGTGTGTGAGCGCGCGTGTTTGTTTATACATGTATGTGTGTGTGTGTATATGTGTATAAATGCATGTCTGTGTGTGCACGCATGTATACATGTATGTGTGTGTATGTATATAAACGCATGTAGTAGTAGTAGTATGCGTTTGTTTATTGAATATAGTTGTAGACTGTAAGTGAACGCACAGGGGAGTGAGATATTGTTTATGTGTTTAAGTGACTTTTATTTTGTATATTGTTTATATATAACTTGTATTGTTTTATGTAAGCGCATTGAGATGAGCATCTCTTTCCCTCAAACATCACCTCGTACTCTCTCTTGCTCTCCCGCTCCAGTTCCTCAAACTCCTCCGCATCTTTCCTCTCGTCTATGTCCTTCTGCAGAGCGTCTTTATCCTTCTGAAGCGAGTCTTTCTCTGCCGTCAGACTCTCCAGATCTTCGTTTACCAGCTGAAGCATGTGTTTGATCAGGTCTCGCTCAGCAATCACAGCGTCCTTCACAAAACAACGGCATTTAAAGCCCATTATACTACGGTAACGGGAAGCGCTTTTCAAAGGAATAACAAGCCTGGAGAAAGTTAAAGGATGTGGTTTACTCACTTTCTCAAACCCAGAGTCTCGCAGAGCTGGATGGCTTCTTCCAGATCTTTTCTCAGCTGAACACAACCATTATTAAACGTTTTAAAAACCCATCAATAATCTAGTAGACATCGGTGCAGTGATGCATGCATTTTGGGATTGGGATCAAATCAAAATTTACGAAAGAGATTCACAAAACTATTCAAAGACTGGAAAGACCTGTCCTGTACGTCCCAAAGTGTCAAGTTGTGGTTTTGGTTCTTTTGCCGTTTTTGGCTGTAAGGAACTTTGAAATGACGCAAAAAATGTATAATTTAAAATAATTAAAACGTTCGTCAGCCAATCAGATTCAAGCATTCCAAAAATAATATTGCTAAAAACAATATACATAAAAAAAATATATATAAAAATAATAAATTATAATAAATAAAATATTTTTTTTAAATAAAATGTTATAAATTAAATAAAATATATACACAACAATAATAAAAAACATAATATATTACAAAATGAATATTATAATAATAAATAAAATACATAAATTGTTTTTTTAATACAATTTTATAAATAAAAAAATATATATACACACAATAATAAATAAAAAACTAAAAACATATACATACATAAATTTATAATAATTATAATAATAAATAAAAATATATATATACATACATACTACACACATATACATACACATTAAAAAAAAAAAAAAAAAAAAGAAAAACGCTATTTGATTTTCCAAAATCGTTCAGCCCTAACTATTATTATGGTCAACTCCTCCGGTATCTTTAAATCAATATGTGGTTGAGGCAGGTGACCACTGTAAAAGCTACCTTATGATGTACATCAAAGATCTGAGGTGTTCTGGTGCATCTATGGAACTTTGAGGATACTAAGAGACTGTCTTTAAATTTTGGTTTATAAAGTTCTTTATTTCTGTCTTTGTTCGTAAGCATATGAATGCACCTGAATATCTGAGTTAAGAATTAGCTGTACATGCTATTATGAGATACCACTGTTGTTTTATAAAAAAAACATGGCCTTGTTTTAAACACCTAGCACCTGTCCTTAGATATATCCTAGGTGTTGATTGTACAGTACCTGTTCACACATGTGCTGAGAGCGCAGGAGCGCTTCTGAAGGCTTCTCCATCTCTAGTGAGGAGTGTTTCTCCTCAGCCTCCCGTCTCTCCTGAAGCTCCGCCTCGAGTCGACTCCGCAGCGCCTCCATCTCTTTCTCCAGCTCAGACGGAGCAGCTTGTGCTTCCAGCTTCTTCTGTAGTTCAGCGCTCATCTCCTCGGCTCTCTGTTTGCTCTGAGTCTCTGCCTCCAGCTGACGCTCCAGAGACGCCACCTTCAGCATCAGCTCGCTCGCTCGGGGAGAATCCAGGAAGTGACTCCTGAACAGAGGAAAATCACAGAAATATGAATGTGTGAGCACTGCTGTCAAATGAAGATGAAGTCGAGTGTCCGTGTCGAGTGTCCGTGTCGAGGGCCCGTGTAGAGCGAGCGAGTGAGAGCGTGCGAGAGAGAGAGCGTGCGAGAGAAAGAGCGTGCGAGAGAAAGAGCGTGCGAGAGAAAGAGCGTGCGAGAGAGAGCAGAGCGTGAGAGGAGAAAGAGCGTGCGAGAGAAGAAAGAGCGTGCGAGAGAAAGAGCGTGCGAGAGAGAGAGCGTGCGAGAGAGCGAGCGTGCGAGAGAGAGAGCGTGCGAGAGAGCGAGCGTGCGAGAGAGAGAGCGTGCGAGAGAGAAGAGAGTGAGAGAGAGAGAGAGCGTGCGAGAGAGCGAGCGTGCGAGAGAGAGAGCGTGCGAGAGAGGCAAAATCACAACAAATTTTCACCATTGCGCCAGTGCTTTAAACGGGCGGGCGGGGCTAATAGCTCGGACCTGTAGCACCGAGCCCAGAATCATGATGTGTTTCCACCGATGGGCCAGTGCAAGAAGGAGAGGAGATGAGGAAAGTTCACAAGTGTCACAAGTTCAGTGATGCAGTAATGAGGATTTTCTCCGGCCAATCAGTGATCAGATTACACGTCACGTTTTGGTAACGGTACGCATAGCTTGGAACCTCAGCCGAGAGGTGGTACTAAAAAAGTACAGTACCCAGTGGAAAACCCCCGAAAGTGAACCGCACCGTGCAGTGGAAAAGCGCCAATAGGTACCAGTGCCTTATTGGTACCGGGTTTCGGCCCCCAACACTAACGACACCGGATCGGGTTAAAGGAGAGTCGATACCCATCAGTTAAAAAACCCACTCGATGAGCTTGGACGTCCCTAGTAAAAGCGGTTTAAGACAGTAACGAGTAGGGATGGGTACCGAAACTCGGTATTTAATCGGTCTCGGGGCTAAATTATAAAAGACCGGAGTATCGATAAGCTCTGACGTTAACGGTTCTGCTATCGGTACTGGAGAAATTAAGAAAACACACATACATTTATTATTGCTATATATATACACATTATCTTGCAAATTATATCCGCCAGAGTCACCAGCTGTTTTTATATGCAATAATATTCAAACTCTTGTCTATGATGCATTTTTGCTATTCCCAAATCAGAAGCGCGATCGCTCACGTGGATGAGTTCAGCACGCGCAACATAAGCCCTGTTTATGATAGAAGAGAGAACTAACCATTAAAACATGCTTACACTTTAGGCCTGTGGCTGTTATATTAAACTGAGTTTATTTAATGTTTTTTTTAGCTTCTAAAGATTATAGCCGTGTTTCTTCTAACACAACTTCCTTCTCTTCACAGCGGCGCGCATTCGTTCCTCCCTGACCAAAACTTAACATCAGAATCAGATCAATCGTCTGTCGATTGTTGTAAAATGCCGTCTTTAGTTACTAAATTGCTGGACATGTTTGATAATGAAATGTTGGAAGTACAATCCACACGAGAGACGCTGTTCCTCAGGCTGAAGTGTGTGTGCGTGTGTGTGTGCGCGCGCGCGCGCGTGTGTGTGTGTGTGTGCGTGCGTGTGTGTTTGCGCGCGTGTGTGTGTGTGTGTGTGCGTGCGCGGCGCGCTCCAAGCTTCGGGCGCGTCCAAACGATCAAATACACACACAATAAATGGTATATTTGTCAGTTTGTTTAACTTTGTTTCTTTGTTCATGTTCTTACTCTATCTTATCTTATGTATATAAAACACAAAAAATGCCTGCACACTGCTGCATTTACAAATTTATGTTTTATATTTATTTAATGAAATATTTATTTAACATTTCAGAATATAAAGCCATGTTAATTAAGCTGCTAAATCTATCATAGAAATATATATACATATATGTGTATGTATGTATGTATGTATATATATAAATAACAAAAAGTACCGATAAGAATACCGTTAAAGCACCGGATCGATAAGCAGTATCGATAAGAGTAGTAGTACCGTTAAAACCTTAACGATACCCATCCCTAGTAACGAGTGTCCTCACCCTTCAGAGGAGCTGCGGAGAGCGATGTGCTCAATCCATGTCCATTTGGGTTCCTCCATAGCGGTGAAGTCAAACCGGCTGTCAAACATCCATATCTGCATAAATCATAACTCCATACCGTCATATGGATGCTCAGCTGTAGTAGTGTTAATCAATTACTAATTAATTCTTTATCATGATATTGATATTTAAGTGTTGTCAATACAGTATAACTTTCAAATAAAACATTTAAATACAATAAAGCAATGCACAAAAAACAGATTAAAGCATATTAAATTAAACCAAGGTATCATTTATCTTACAATACGATCTCATTAGTTAATGCATTGATATTCACAATCACAGAATTTATTAATCTATGTTTTAAAAATAAAATAAAAGTTTTAGTTCATGTTAGCTCTTTTTAAATAACACAGTTGCAACTTTTGATTTTAACAGTGTTATTAAATATTGAATTACCTAAGATTAGATTGAATTAATGAATAATAATTTGGTAGTTAGCTTATGAATTAACTAATGTAGCCTTAATGTAAAGAGTGAGTAAACCATAAATAATCCAAAATTATCAAACAATATCATGTTGGAGTCCAGAATAAAATGTAAAAAAAAAATATATATATATATTTTTTTTACATAAATCCTACATAAATTAATGTAGGCTAGTTTACATAAATTAATTCTAAATATGTAAGTATTTGGCGCTGCCATGATAACCATTGCAAATACACAAATCAGCACCATCTGCTGTCCATTGTGACCAGCTGATGGAAAAGTATCGTTAAAATGCGTTCACAAATTTTTTATAAATAAATTTGCGGTAATTTGAAGTGTGCACGATAGGGCTGTCAAAAAAAAAGAAGAAAAAATCGAAAATTCTTCTAATTTAAAAATAAATAAAAATCCACCTTCGAATGCAAAAACACTGTATTTGAGTTTAAATGCATGTCAGGCTGCTTATATGTGATGCGATGACGATGCTTATCCAGCTGAAGCCACTGCATGCTGCGCTGCTCATTCACAATATAGCAGTTAAACACAACAATGTGAAGATGTCGTGAAAACTGAACCAAGCCGTTCACACATTTACCACATTTTCTATAGAGACGTCTATCAGCATTGCTCACAAGAGAGACACACAGGTTTAGAAAGCATGTACAATTAATGCAAGATCAACACGTCTCGAGACTTTATGCATCATGTTTTTAAATAGAATATACTCTTATTTGTTTTCGGTCTTTAGTATTGCATGATAATTTGTGCTTATAATTATTTAAGCAACCCAAATAATTATATACGGTTTTTAAACACTATGCACTTTTTTTAAAGATAGTCGTGTTATTTAATTGCTTTGTAGAAACGTGTACGAGTGATATTTTGCTCGATGCGCCCTCTTGTGGCCTCGGGAGAGAAGACAACCGCTTTTATCCCCCCCCAACAGTGTGTTCACACCAGACGCAACTTGCGTGAATAAATCGCGCTATTAGTGCCAACCGAATTAATAGTTTTTGTTTATTATATCCTGTGCTGTTTATGTCCTTTGTAAATATTGCTATCTTTTTTCATCCTTAACTCTAGTAAATCTTTTAATAATTGTTCAATCAAGTTTAGATTGTTATTGTTTTCAAAAGATAAATGGAGACAGCCCCCAAAAGCAATCCCTGTCTCGTTGCTGCATTCTCAATACACTATACCACAACACGGGTTCAATCACAAATAACTATGTTACTATACTATTGTGAGTGTATCTGCAATAGGATATAATTAGAATAAATGTTTGCCATAAGTATAAGGAACCAGCATCTTATTCATGTGGTTTGAGGCTTTTTTTAATGTCCATAACTACCCCTAAACCTACCCGTCCAGACCTCACCTCACATTGCAAAAATATTTTATAGCACAATCTGATAGGTAACTTAGCATGTTTCGTCGGTACACCGGCTTTTAGCTAGCTTGTGGTCTCAATATGTACATTTATAGCTCAAAGGGAGTAAAGAGTTTTTACAACTTACCAGATTCTCCGACCTCCTCACTCACTTTCTTCCAAGCACGATCCTTTTAATTCCTATTTCTATAAAAGTACGATGTAGTATCGTACAGTTCCATGTATCAACATACAGCGACGATGATTTTGTCCTCCATTGTTGTTTTGGATTTTCTGCCTCCGCTCGCTATATCGTAAAACACGTCACTACTTGAGCAAGCTCCTAATTGGTTAACGCGGCGTGAATATCAGCCAAAGTTCAGATTTTTCAACTCGCGTGAATCATGCGTCAACGCGGGAATCGCGTCATTTGCGCTGCCTCATTCGCGCAAATCGCGCCGTAGGATTGTCTATCGCGTCTTTGCATCGACTTAACATGTAAATAATTCGTGCTTACCGCTTCATCTGCGTCTGGTGTGAACGCACCTTGACTGTAATTATGCCTTTTAAATTCAAATATAGATATTTTTGTACAAAATTCGGTATCTACAACTAAGCAACTGCCTTGTGAACCTTTATCTGGTGCTCATTTTCACTATAACTGATGTAAAGCTAGTTTTCTCCATTGATGAGACGCTCATACCGTCTCCCTCATCAGGCAGAGAACAATCATCTCTTCTCTTCTTGATGTACGGCTCTGCGAAGCTCATGTCGTTCGAGGCCAGATCTTCATTGACGAGATGAGCCGGTCTCAGCAGCTTCCCAGCCCACGTCACTCTCCTCTTGGGTACCTTTACATATGAACACAACCATCAGACGCATGGTCTTCCCCACCGTGGTTAGATCTAGTGAACTCGTTACCTTAGGGACTATGGCCACGTTTGAGGAGTAACGAGCAGCTTGGTCAAGTTCTTGATCCGGTCCTGCTGCTCTCTCTGGAGCTGGTCTTTCTCCTGCAGACGCTGACACAGAGACTCTCGCTCGGTCGCAGTAGTTTGTGTGACGGAGGACACTGAGGAACCAGACGGAGAACAACCAGGGGCTCATGTTATTACTGGACGAGCTAGGGCTGTCAATAACTATAACTTTTTCCATAATAAAAGTCCTGAGCAAACACTAGCATTTAAAATGATTTAAAACACACATTTCCTTGGAGCACAAAACCACTCATAAGGGTCAAATTTAGCTGAATAAATTGCTTTTAATTAATGTATGGTTTGTTATGATTGGACAATATTTGGAGGGTGCAAAAAATAGAGAAAATCACCTTTAAAGTTGTTCAAATTAAGTTCTTAGCAATGCATATTACTAATCAAATTAAGCTGAAATATTTACGATACAAAATATCTATGCAAAGTCCGATTTCAAAACGTTATCACAGGAATAATTTTGAGGTTTTAAGCGGTGTCATAATTAGATTAGGATTTATTGGTAATACATTGAAGTAAATTTAGGCGTCCCGTGACAGTGAAGGGTTAATAAAATACTCGCAAGTAAAATCCTAAACTCCTTTACATGAAATTAATAATCTAGATTAGCCGATTAATCGATAATTTAATCAACAGATTAATCGAAGAAAAAATGAGTCGTTAGTGGCAATATGGAAAGCAGTATAATAATGCATTTCAGTGATTCTCGTCCATTGAATGCACCACTTTAGTACTTTATCGGTTACTCGACACGCGTAAAATAGAGTACTTGAGCGGATTCTCACCTCCAGCAGACGTCGTTTGAGATCGACGATCTCATTACGGTATCTTTTCAAGAGAGCGCCTTCATCAGAGACCTCGGTGACGTGAGGGTCGTTCTTCATGCGCTTTGCAGCACTAGCGAACTATAACAACAGTGACAACCCCAATTCAACACATCTAGCCATATAGATCCAGATCAGTACTGACCGGTCTGCTCTCGTACCTGTAAAGTGCTGACGGTCTCGTCGGCCGTGGCGGGTGGGGTGATGGTGCAGATGATGACCGTCTGGCATTGCCACCCAAAGAGTTCTGAAGGATTCGGGTGAGTTTGCTGTCTCTGTAATTCAAGAAGCCTCTTTCGGATGCAACAGAAAGGACACGGTTAGAGGAAAGAACGGAGTCAGTATACAGCGAGACGTGGAATAACTCACTTCTGACTCTCATCGGATAGTTTCTTAATGACTTGACCCAGTGTGAACAAACTGCGGTTTATGTTGCACCCTTCTTTCAAGCGGGCTCCTGAAACAGAGGGACGAGAGATAAGATAAAACTCATTTTAGACTGCTCAATGCAGCTATCCGTTATATATTTTAAGCTTCGAAAATAAACTAAATTTGCAAAAATGCTTACAGCAATCGACTCATTTAATTTCACTTTATTGGCGTAACGGAGCAAATCTATTGCACGTTCTATTGTCTCATTGCATTTTTGTGTGTTACATAGTAATATACAGATTTAATTCAATTCATATATATATTAAAAAAAAATGATCCCATTAATTTCCTATGGTCAGTCAAAATTATTTTTAATGACTACTCAAGACTCATCGAATAAAGTCGATTTTTTTATTGGGGGGGGGGGAGGGGGGCTCTAAAAGTCACCAAGTTTTAAACCACATTGCATTGATAAACGGTGTTATGGTCTGTGCACAATTTTCGCATTCATCATCCTTTCCTATCATAATGCATTCTATGGATTAGGTCTGCAACAAATGATCATTTTAATAATCGATTAATCTAAAAATTATTTCACTGATTAATCTGTAGACATTGACTAATTTTTCAGCTTTTGCACTTGGTTACAATATTGAGTTATGCACATTCTAACAAATATATGTGACCCTGGAGCACAAAACCAGTCCCTCCCCAATTCTGGACTTAAAATGCAGTACTTTAAGATATTATGTCTTGTTTCTGAATTTTCCCCCAAATTTAGTTAAAGTAAAAATATCTCCAACTGGGTTAAGAAAATTAATCTTGCTTAGCCTTTGAATTAAGATAATTTTACTTTTACTTTTTACTTGTCAAGTAAATGCATCTCAATTCAAGAATCTGTAGATATTTATATACTAGAAAACAAGACATGAGCACGAAGGAAGATATATTTTTGGCAGCGCACTCAGACGGAGGAATCAATTTTAATGAATGCATTAATTAAAACACGTAAGAGCTGTTAAACAAGCAACAGGCTGAAAGAATAAAACATTACCCTCAGCTCCTGTTTGACTCGCCCGCTCGGCACCAGCGAGATCCACCAAGTTCTGCAGGAACACGAAACCAACAACTGAGTAAACAGAACAGCTGCTGCTCATCTAAACTAAATGGCATTGAATGGACCCCAGACGGCTCCAGGATCGTTTTGAGCTCACCAGATGAGACACTATGATGGCTCCATCAGCGTTTTCACCGGACTCCGAGTCACTTCTCTCACGGCTCTCCAAGATCTGACCAAACAAACGAGACGCTTCAGAGACCAGCCTTAAACAAACACTACACTATTTTTAGAAATAGGTTAATTTTACGACTCCCAAAGAGTTAAAGTTTTACTGTTTTTGAATCCATTTAGTCGATCTGGCGGTAACACGTAGCTTAGCATAGTTAATTGAATCTGATTTTCCGTTAGCATCTCGCTCAAGAGTTTGATATGGTTCCTATTTAAAACGTGACTCTTCTGTAGTTACATCGTGTACTAAGACAGACGTTGTGATTTTCTAGAGCGATATGGCTAGGAACTATACTCTCGTTCCGGCGTAATAATCAAGGAGCTTTACCTCCGTACCGCAACGATATTACGCCGTGCCTGAAAGTAGTCCCTATAGCTATATCATAACTAGTTACTAGCTGGGGACTACTTTCAGGCGTCTTGCAACTACAGAAGAGTCCAGCTTTAAATAGGAATAATATCTAAACTCTTTGGTCACTTTTGAACGAGATGCTAATGGCTAATCAGATTCAATGATCTATGCTAAGCTATATGCTACCATCAGACCCGGAGATTCAAAAACGGTAAAATCCCATTTACAAAAATAGTGTACTGTTCCTTTAAATCAGACTCCAGACACTTCTTACCATGCGAAAGATGGTGTGAGACCGGCTGCTACGCTGGTTCATTTTCGTTTTTCCATAATGTCGGTTTTCTGCATGAATAAAGTGATGAGCAAACAAGTCTTACAGTACACCAAAACACAGAACTAAGGATGCGCAAGCTTTACTTTCTCCTTTGGTGATCCAGGAGGGCTTGTTCGGGAGACGTCACCAGCTCCTCCGTCAGATCAGCCACGTACACGTTTTTCTGTGGACACACTCCGAGTTTATTTATCCACTTTTTAACACCACGCCAGCATCAAGGCTATTTTCATGGCGATCTCAGTGAATAAATTATACAAGGCATACAATTAGCAAACAGTTATACACTAGACTTAGAATCACTTAGACACAACCGTTGTCTATTTATATTAAAAACGTGTTTCACTGCAGTGGGGATTTCTTTAAGACTGCAAGGGGAGCTCGGCTTCCCCTTTAATGTCACAAAATTAATGGTCAAATACTATTGTGTTAACATTGTATAGACTAAAAATGCATTAGAACACATTCCTCTCGAAGACAAGTTGGTTCAGAATCAGCTACATCTGACTCGATTTCCTTCTCATACATTCCCGTAGCGTCAGTGCATTTCTCTGTTGAACCTAGCATCTATTGTGTGCTGATTCGAACAGTTTTTTCATTGTTATTGGACAGTGGTGGACGAAGTACACAAATCAAGTACTTGAGTAAAAGTACAGATACGTATAATAAAATATTACTCCAGTAAAAGTGAAAGTACTGCTTTTTCAATTTTACTCGAGTGAAAGTACAAAAGTACTAGATTTTTTATGTACTTAAGTAAAAAAGTACTGATAGATAGATTTATTTTCCAATTTTATATAGACTACTTTATTTAATTTTATATTAGCACATATTTTTATAATCCTACTGCCCAAAATACCTGGGATTTTCCCAAAATAACCACTATATGGAGTCAAGATATATATTTTGTTGTTGATATGGACTATGTTGTTGACTAGAGTGATGTAGTAATGTTCACTGTGAAGCTTACACTGCGATGTACCTGAGAGAAAACAGATTTGACCATCTAATTATCACCAGTAAGAAAGTGTTTTAAAGCTTGTTGTTTTGCAGAACGTCAGTTATATATGAAATGAGAATAAGGCCTGAAGTTAGGAAGAACATTTTAAGGAAAATATAATTATATTTTCATAATGATTTTTTTCTTCTCAAACCTCGTCTGTGGTGTAAAAAACCCCTGGCCAAATGCCCCCAGAGGGCATCACTTCCCACTCTGATAATTACTGTAGTTACCATATTCTGAACATCACATCCTTTCTTTTTACCTCAGATGTAATCTATCTAGGTGGTTGAATAAAAATATTTGGACTTTATATCTAAAAATGTCCTCAACTTAGCACCAGCAAGCTTGTTAGCTAGACAGTTAGTATCAGGTAACAATATTTACTTATTTTCAGTATGGTTATGAATAAACATTCATATCTGTCTACTCGGCTAGTTGATCTAAACAATATACAAAATTATACTGTTGATAAACAATATATAAACAGACGTCACATAGAGCTAAATGCGTAGCATTTTAATAAAACTGCTAACGTTACAGCAGCGGGGAATATGAACGTGCATGAGTTATTTTATTTAATCTGTGTTATTTTAATGTTTCGTTTTTTGACCTAAAACATAGACACTGACATTGATCTGTCTGCATTCAAGCATTTCAGTGGGCTTAAATAGATCACCCTTTACAGTAGATTTAGTTCACAAACAACTGACAGTTTTGAGCTAAATGTGATTTTCAGTTACAATAATGAATCCTAAAATTCGACATTAGTAACTTACTTTTCGCAGCATCAGTTGCGCACGCGCGCCCGGTTCTTTACTTGTGAGTTCAGTTCACTGAAGACTCGCTCTAAACGGTTCATTTGAATCAGTGAGTTTTCGACTCGAGAACAGTTGCAATCGGATCTTTCCAATTCGTGAATGAATCGTTTGTTGCGATCTGCGAACCGATTGAACAGGTTCATTGAAAAGAATCAGTTTGTTCATGAATAAACCACGGCTTCTGCGTCTCGGAGCACGTGATGTATTATAAGGAGTAACGATATGTTTTATGAAATGTAGTGAAGTAAAAAGTACGATCTTATGCTTTGGAATGTAGTGAAGTAAAAGTAAAAGTTACTCAAAATAAAACTACTCCAGTAAAGTACAGATACTTGAAAAATTTACTTAAGTACAGTAACGAATTACTTTTACTTCGTTACTGACCACCACTGTTATTGGATAAATGAATGATGCATTTACATAGCGCTTGATTGTGTATTGTTGTACACCCAAAGCGCTTTACAATCATGTGAGGGGGGGGGGGGGATTTGGCCAGGACACCCCCACTCTTTACGAGAAGTGCCATGGGATTTTTAATGACCACAGAGAGTCAGGACCTCAGTTTAACGTCTCATCCGAAGGACTGTGATTATGTCCCGCCCACAGACGCTCAGCGTGAATGGAGGCGTGGCCTGGACTCCGAGCTGCTGCGTGATGATTGGAGGGTCTGTCGAAAGACAGCATCTCCTTTTGATTGACAGCGATTTTGTGGAGGCGTGGCCAAACATTTCAGTTTGTCGGCCGGTTAGTATAGTATTTAATGCCAGCATCTTAGGCTATTTTCATGGCAAAAACACACAATATTGTTTACATTAACATGTGATTGTCTGGTGATTAAGAGCTGAAACTCACATGTGCGGTGCGAGCACAATAAAACACAAACCACTTACGTAGTTTCCTTCACGAAATTTCCAGAGGTTTCCTTTTCCAGCTGTCGCAGAGCAGATCTGTGACCGTTTCGTTGTAGATTTCCATGTAGCTCACACGCAGGAGAAACTCTTTCTTTGGACACTAGACAAGAAATAAAACTATGGGTTATTTCACTCATACACTAAATTGCCAAAAGTATTGGCACCCCTTCTAATGAAAGGTTTGACTACTTTAGTAATGTCCATGAGTACAAATCTTAATGTTTAAGCATATAATGATATTCTAGGAATCTAATTGTATAGCAACAGTTTGGACTCTTTTCTATTCTAACATGACAGTGTCTCTGTGTATAAGACAAGAATCAAAGAGAAATGATGATTCAGTCAGTGTGGAAGAACTTGACTGGTCTGCAGAAAGCAGCTGAACACATCTGGTGTGACTTTAAATGAGCCACAAACTCATCACCAAACACTAATGACTTAAACATATGGGTTCAGTCATTTCATACACTTCAAAACTGTTGATGGAAATACAATTTTTAAGTACATGAATTATGTTTCCATCTTTGTTGGCACAGTTTGGAAGAGCCTTTTTCTCTTCTAAAGAAGGGGTGCCAGTACTTTTGTCCATGTAATTAATGTACAAGTCAATGTAAAGCATTTAAACCTTTCATTAGAAATACTTTTGGCAATATAGTGTATATGTGACCATGGAGCACAAAACCAGCGTTAATTTTGGGAAATTTAGATTTATGCATCATCTGAAAGCTGAATAAATCATATTTACATTGATATATGGTTTGGACAATATTTGTAAATCTAGAATCTGAGGGTGCAAAAACATCTGAATATTGAGAAAACCATCTTTAAAGTTGTTCTTAGCAATGCATATTACTAATCAAAAATAAAGTTGATATATTTACGATACAAAATATCTTCATGGAACATGATCTTAATATCTAATGATTTTTGTCATAAAAGAAAAATGTATAATTTTGACCCTTACAATGTATTGTTGTCTATTTCTACAAATATACCCCAGCGACTGTTTTTGTGCTCCAGGGTCACAAATATTTGAAGGGGATCAAAACCTCATCAAAAGTTGTTCTAACCAAAAACAATACCCATTTTTGTCTTAGGACAACATTGATGAACTTTTTAAATCCTCTTCAAATGTTGACTACTGTAGAATAAGAAAGACATTGATTAATTAGAGGAATAGTTCACTCAAATCACTTTTAGGTGAACGATTCCTTTGATCATTTGTGAGGAGATTGTGATATAAGCTGGTTCATCTGGAGGAAGATCTCAGATCTGAGCTGTTGACGTTTTGTCTCGACTCCAGGAAGATTCATAAACACTTACATTTTTAATAGTTTTGAAGACGTCGGCCATGGCGAGAGGAATCACTCCAGGGTTACGCTCGCTTCCCATCATGGTGAAGGTCTTCCCGGAAGACGTCTGTCCGTAGGCAAATATGGTGCCTGAAAATATGATTATACATAAACATACACTACCAGTCAAAAGTCTATGAACCGTAAGAAGTCTGTTCTGCTCACCAAGCCTGCATTTATTTGATCCAAAATACAGCAAAAGCAGTAAAATATTTGTACTATTTAAAATAAATGATTTCTATTTGAATGTGTTTTAAACTAATTTATTTCTGCGTTCAAAGCTAAACTTTCAGCATCATAATGTCAGAAATCATTGCAATATGCCAATTTGCTGTTCAATAATTATTTAGTATTATTATGAATATTTAAAGCACTGGAGTCATTTTTTCAGGATTCTTTGAATAGAAATATCAGCATTTATCAGAAATAAAAAGCTTTTGTAAGATCATACACACTATACCATTCAAACGCTTGGAGTCTCTCTCTCTCTCTCTATATATATATATATTTTTTTTTTTGTGGAATTATATAAATTATTTTATTTAGCAGGGATGCTTTAAATTGAGCAAAAGTGATGAAAACAACATTTATGATGTTACAATTTTTTTCCAGATAAATGCTGTTATTTTTACATTTCTATTAATCACAGAAACCTGAAAAAATTCTACTCAGCTGTTTTCAACAACAACAATGTTTTTAAGCAGCAAATCCGCATATTATTATGATTTCTGAAGATCATGTGACACTGAAGACTGGAGTAATGATGCTGAAAATACAGATTTGATCTCAGAAATAAATTATATTTTAAAGTATATTAAATTAGGAAACCAATATTAGAAATTGCAATAATATTACAAAATTTTCTTCTGTATTTTGGACCAAATTAATGCAAGCAGAAGAGACTGCTTTAAAAATCTCAGGGTTCAAAAAACTTTTGACTGGTAGCTATAGTGTTCATATATACACA
>CM049799.1:15820089-15840089 GCA_027422405.1 Ptychobarbus kaznakovi | reverse complement strand
ATCAATGGAAATATGATTTATTCAGCTTTCAGATGATGCATAAATCTCAATTTAACAAAATTGACCATTATGACTGGTTTTCTTCTCACATATTAGCTTTTTTATATATATATATACGCTATATTGCCAAAAGTATTGGCACCCCTTCTAATGAAAGGTATGACTACTTCAGTAATTTCCATGAGTACAAATCGTTAATCTTAACTCCTCACCAAACACCAATGACTTGTACATTCATTATATGGACAAAAGTACTGGAGAGGAGGAAAAAGGCACTTCCAAACTGTGCCAACAAAGATGGAAACTTAATTAATGTACTTAAAATTTTTATTTCCATCAACAGTTTTGAAGTGTATGAGATGACGGCACCCATATGTACAAGTCATTAGTGTTTGGTGATGAGTTTGTGGCTCATTTAAAGTCACACCAGTGTTCAGCTGCTTTCTGCAGACCAGTCAAGTTCTTCCACACTGACTGAATCATCATTTCTCTTTGATTCTTGTCTTATACACAGAGACACTGTCATGTTAGAATAGAAAAGAGTCCTGCTATAACATTAGACTCCCTAGAATATCATTATATGCTTAAACATTAAGATTCATTACTCATGGAAATTACTAAAGCACTCAAACCTTTCATTAGAAGGGGTGTCAATACTTTTGAAAATATAGCGTATGTCTATAAGCACCCAGTTAAACTTGAAATAAAAATGCAAGTTCATTCTCTGATGGAAAGTGGGGCTTACAGCGGTTACCAATCTACACAAAGCGGCAACTTTTTGCATCTACTTGCTCATCACAGAGACGAAAGGAAGTCAACACAGTATTTACATGTTCGTTTGCACATAAACTGTAAGTTTTAGCATTTTAACTTGGACTTAAGACAAGCCAGTCTAGAAAAAAAGAGATTATTATTATTACTAACAAGCCATTGGCAGGTGTTTCTGCTTTAATTAAACCTTACATCTTGATATATTTCTTTGAAAGTAATGGTCAAACATCTCTAGTTTATATCATGACAGATAAAGTGCATTGGAGGATGGGAGGTGGTGCTAAGGTGAAACTGTAGGTAGTGAAAGTCTGCTTAGGGCTCCCAGAATGCTCTGTGGTCATGATTCATCGGCTCTGTGGTGTGTGCGTGACTGACCTCAGGTCTCCTCCGTTCATGATGGTCATCACCAGACACAGCTCTGTTTTGGTCTGGAAGGCGTACGCCAGTGAAACGATGAATCTACTGTGAACTCGAGCCAGGATCCGTTTCTCCACCATGGCGCCCTGTGACAACAGAATCAATTGTTGTTAATGTAATTAACTAGTGCTCTGACATTTGGACCCCACCGTATATAAAGCAAATTTTGTTTTATTTGAACACATACATCCATAACACATTTTAAGAACCTCAGTATACTAACACAGATGTTCTCTGTATATATATATATGTGACCCAATCCTCTAGTTGTCCTTCATGCATTGACACATGCAAGTTTTCTGTTTCCCAACCGATGCATAACAGAAGAATCACGTTATTAATGATGCCAAACAGCACAATAATCTGTCAACGAATGATGTTTTCATGTCATTATCATCATCTGTGGACTCACGAAGGACACATGCATCATCTCCAGGGTTCTTTACCACATCAAATCTGTTCCATAATTAAATATGTTGGAGTTGCATTTCATAATGAGCTGAAGGCCAAAGCGCTAAAGCTCCATCGGCTCTAATGCTCTAATGTCTGATGCTTACAGACGCGTGTGGACTCAATGTCCTTTATCATCACTGGAGGTTTGATTCCAGCGGAAATCAGTCAACAGTACAAAACTGATAAAGCACAATCTGATTTTGATTGTATAAGTTGAATGTACAGGATTGTTTTGTTGGAGTGAGACGCCAGTAAATGATATTACCCGCAGTAAAGCCGTCACCTTCATCATCAATGTCACGTCTGAGCTGCTTAATCGCACAAAACCAATGTCAATCAGGATCTGTTATCTAAGCGTTGTCTTTACTAGTCTTACAATACATAATCTATTACCCGGGACACCTCCATTAAAAACATGCTTTTGTGCTTTAAGATGATTGATTTTACTTTTACAAGCGATCGCCCACTTGTATTTATTGAGTTCAAAACACATGCTTTTAAATTTCCAATATCTCTGTGATTTATTTTATTAGTACGGTTCTAAAGATTTGGTCACGATTGGATAAACTTCAGTCTTCAAGAGAAAAGCAGCTCAAATGTGACCCTGGAGCACAAAACCAGTCATAATGGTCAATTTAGATTTATGCATCATCTGAAAGCTGAATAAATCATATTTCCATTGATGTATGGTTTGGACAATATTTGAAAATCTGTAATATGAGGGTGCAAAAACATCTAAATATTGAGAAAATCATCTTTAAAGTTGTTCAAATGCAATGCATATTACTAATCAAAAATGAAGTTTTGATATATTTACGATACAAAATATATTCATGGAACATGATCTTAATATCTAATGATTTGTGTCATAAAAGAAAAATGCATAATTATTACTCATACAATGTATTGTTCGCTATTTCTACAAATATAGCTGTGCTGTTATGACTGCTTTTGTGCTCCAGGGTCACATGATCGCCCACTTGTATTTATTGAGTTCAAAACACATGCTTTTATATTCCCAATATCTCTGTGATTTATTTTATTAGTACGGTTCTAAAGACTGTCCGCACCAAATTTGGTGACGATCGGATAAACTTTGTGCTCTAAATCAGTCACTAAGCCAAAGACGCCTAAAAAACCTTCATATTTACCCATTTCAGCCTCACACAGTCATTGATCCTCACTAAATCCCATTAACTTTACATTTCAATCATTTGAACATATAACTAACTCTTCATTCCATCAGAAGTAAGTCTTCTGGCTTCTCAAGTGTCCAAAGTGTTCTCAACCAAAGGCATCGCGCTGCTTTCATACCTCATAGCCTTTCCTCTTCTTCAGCCTCTTCTTGTTGAGCTTCTTGCAGGCGTACAGCTTCCCCGTGGCCTTCATCTGACAAGCGGACACCTCTCCGAATCCACCCTTACCCAGAACACGGAAGTCCAGGAACCAGTCCTCGCCTACGGGCTGCATCTCCAGCCACTTCCACTGGAGGAACCGCTTAAAGTACATGGTCTCTAGATAGAAGGTGAAGGGCACCTCTTTGAGAAAGTCGAAAACGCTGATCTGGATCTGCACAAACAGGTCATCCGCCACTTCCTCGTGCCGTTCCTTCACCTTGGTGATGTCGTTCTCGGGTAAAAACGGGCAGAAGTGCTTGGCCGAAGGCTCCATGTAGCGCTGGAGGATTTTGGAGGCTTTCTGAGCTCGGTCTTTATCCTCGGCGGTGTCATACGTCTCGATGTCCTTCCAGAGGCGACAAGGGCCCTTATACTCGTTGGTGGTTTCCAGAAACTCTTGAAAGAGTCGCTTACCAATGGGCTGCTCCACGCAGATGCTCTTGAACTGCAGATCCAGAGTTTCTCTCAGATCTTCGCACACCGTGATGTGAGGCAGCTTGAGTTTGGCGTGGAACTTCTTCTCTCGGTTGGCCGCTGGGTTGGCCGTGCCGTCGAAACTGCCACGGGCCGAGATGTACGCCGAGTTGGCCACCACCGTCGTCAGGCCGCCGATGTCCATAGCGAGGCGAAGGAGCTAAACTGGGACTTTGGGAGTGAGAACGAGACGAGATCGACAGCTGAAGGGTCACAGCGAGAGCATTGGAGCTCAGCGCCGTGAGACTGGTCCTCAGAAGTGTGGGATTAGATCATGAGATGTAGAGGAACGGAAAGTGATCCAACACGACGACGTCTGGAGTCTGATGGTAAAGTGACCGATAAACCCTGCAACACACACACTCAGACGAATACACCTGACTCAACATCTTTCATAAGGCTTTATCCTCCATAATACCTTCCTCAGGTTAACACCTCTCCCTGATGGACATTACTCACCACAATGAACTCCAAACATCCGATAATGCAGAATTACTTCATCAAATGACTCCAGCACATTTGTGTACATAAGCAGCACGGTATATTTGTAGAAATAGCCAACAATACATTGTATGGATCAAAATTATCAATTTTTTCTGTAATGTCGAAAAATCATTAGATATTAAGATCATGTTCCATGAAGGTATTTAGTACCGTAAATATCAAAACTTGATTATTGATTAGTAATATGCATTGCTAAGAACAACTTTAAAGATGATTTTCTCAATATTCAGATGTTTTGGCACCCTCAAATTCCAGATTTTCAAATATTGTCAGATCATAACTAACCAACAATGGAAATATGATTTATTCAACTTTCAGATGATGTATAAATCTAAATTTAAATAAATTGACCCTTATGACTGGTTTTGTGCTCCAGGGTCACATTTGAGCTGCTTTTCTCACAAAGTTTATCCAATCGTCACCAAATTTGGTGCGGATCATCTTTAGAACCGTACTAATAAAATAAATCACAGAGATATTTGGAAATTTAAAAGCATGTGTTTTGAACTCAATAAATTCAACTGGCCGATCGCTTGTAAAAGTAATCATTTTAAAGCACAAATGCATTTTTAATGGAGGTGTCCAGGGTAATAGATATGTATTGCAAGACTATAATATTTAGATTTTTTTGCACCCTTCCAGATATTTAATATAATAATAATAATATTTAACCCTCTACGGTGCCGTGTTGCCTCCAGGCAACATACTTTATTTTAAGGTTTTGTAATAAAACAAAACAAAACACCCATTTAATTGATAAATGCTATCTCAGGGTAGTATAACTTAAACACTAATCAATAAAAATGCAAAAAATTGGTCACATGACTCATTTTCTCCAGTGAAAAGTGCATTTATCATCAATTATAATTGCCTACAAAAACTGCCCCCCCTTCATTAGTAAATAAAGAAGTATTTACAAAAACTTCACATTATATATCATCAAATGCGTTTTAGGAAATTGCTAGAAAACATTATTTTGTTTCCAATTGTACCGTAATGGAACCACATGAGGGTTATAATACAAGCATATGATATTTGTAAGGAAAAAAGGTATATTTTGTAATGCATTTGTAAAAATAATCATTCTTATACTATATCTGCATGTATT
This sequence comes from Ptychobarbus kaznakovi, assembly GCA_027422405.1. Classification (NCBI taxonomy): domain Eukaryota; kingdom Metazoa; phylum Chordata; class Actinopteri; order Cypriniformes; family Cyprinidae; genus Ptychobarbus; species Ptychobarbus kaznakovi. The sequence continues at coordinate 15,834,965 of CM049799.1, read as the reverse complement.
ATGATTTTAAGGAGATGCTTGTATGGATAAAGTGCATATTAGGATAAGGTTATGCTGATTTGTAATTATTTGCCTTTAAACAACTCTGTTATGTTTTGAAATGATAACTGATATGATGGTTTGGTTATACTTGTTGGTACAATGTTGCCTGAAAGCAACAGCCGGATATGAAATATAATTTTATTAAATATGAGATATGCAATACATTAAAAACTAGATAAACCCGCTCAAGTGTTTGGTTAAAGACAATGATGTTAAAAATAAATATGTGACCCTGGAGCACAAAACCAGTCTTAAGCGTCAATCTTTTGATTATGCATCATCTGAAAGCTGAATAAAATCATATTTCCATTGATGTATGGTTTGTTATGATAGGAAAATATGGAATCTGAGGGTGCAAAAACATCTGAATATTGAGAAAATCATCTTTAAAGTTGTTCTTAGCAATGCATATTAATAATCAATAATTAAGTTTTTATATATTTACGGTACAAAATATCTTCATGTAACATGATCTTAATATCTAATGATTTTTGGCATAATTTTTCTTTTTATAATTTGAACCCATTTTCCTCGTTGACATCATTGCATACCGTAGAGGGTTAAATATCGTCCTATCCTAACAAACCATACATCAATGGAAATATTATTTATTCTCAATATCAATATAAAAAAATTGTCCCGCATTATGTTTTTTATTAATCATAGGTTCTGCAGAACACGAGTGACTGGACGCAATCCGCTTCATTGTTGTTTTCATTCAGCTAATTAATATTTCAAAGTGAATAAATGTCTAAAACATGAGAAATATTACAGAATTAGCACTCCTGCAATTCGTCCAGAAACATATCTCAAAGATATGATTGCCTTCGGACACATCAAGCTGATTTTCATGTGCATATTTACCAGCTTTCACGAATTCCATTAATATGCAAATTTAGGTTTTATCCCCAATTAACTGACTGGAAGCTAAAATAAGACGTTTTTCATATCAAAGAAAACTTTTACTTTTAAGGTAAGAAGTGTTGAATGCATGCAAATCAATAAATAGTGACTAAAAACCAACTAAATATAATAACATAAGAAATCAGGTGTTATTGCACATTAAACACTGATTATTATTAGACCGCATGAGTCATATTAATGCCATCTAGCACTAATTCACTTTGCTATTAGCTACTATTGTCTGTATATAACTTTAATATTTCACAAATGCATCTAATGATGATATTTAACATCACTCGGACAAACAAAAACACCACACCAGCACATAAAATCATTATTTCGGTTTAATTTCTATACATGAATATGAAAAGTATTTGCTTTAGTATTTGTAACAATGGATTTAAAAAGGCTGGACGTTGTTGATCTCTCATAACGTCCAAAAAAAGCTCCAATATTAAAAATAGCTGCCGGAGAGAACGAATCACGACAAAACCGGCGCTGAACGCGTCTCTTCAGTAGCTCTGAAGTAAGAGCCGGTCACTGGAGCTTATCTGCTCATAAGCTGCTGAAGATAATCGACCGAGAGGAAGGTTTATGGGATGCATTTGAGGGAATCCTTACAGCAGGATCACAAAATGGAGCTTCCAACAAGAACTGATCCCAAAGCTAATCGTCCTCTTCATCATCTTCCTCATCGAAGTCCTCCTCGTCTTCCTCGTCTCCTCCATGTAGGACGTAGGCGTCTCCACCCGGGAGCCGGTGGAGCTGGACACACACACAAACGCTCGTTAGTGGCTGGACTGGAGGATATTTAATGATTTTATCTGCTCACCGAGCCTGCTTTTAGTTGATCCGAAGTACGGTGAAATATTATTAGAATGTAAATCAGCTGTTGAACATGTTTATCATTTATTTATGTGATCAAAGATGTATTTTTAGCATCAGAAATCATAATATTCTAATGTGCTGCTCAAAAAACGTAATATTATTATTATGTTCAAAAGAACAGCATTTATCTGAAATAGAAATCAATTTTGTACTTTATAAATGTGTTATCATAACTTTTGATCAATTTAAAGCATCGTTGCTGAAGAAAAGTATTAATTTTTCTTTTTTATAAATTAATTTTTCTAATACGCACCGAAATAAATACTCCCTGCAAAGCTTTTGAATGATATATAGTGTATAATGTTATAAATGCTGATCTTTCTATTCATCAAAGAATCCAGTTTTTATTACATTTTAAATATTCAGAAAATATTCATATTATTATTTATGGAGATCATGTGACACTGAAGACTGCAGTAATGATGCTGAAAATACAGATTTGATCAATTACAGTTTAACAAATATTCACAGTTATTTTAAATAATACAAATATTTCACAATATTACAGTTTTTGCTGTATTTTGTATCAAATAAAAGCAGGCTTGGTGATCAGAAGACTTATTAAAAACATTAATATCTTACATTTGAGGACTGCTTCTGTTTAATTAGCGTCTATTTCACACAACATGGATAAACTACAGCAGCTGAACATGTGACCCTGGAGCACAAAACCAGACAATTTTGTGAAGCTGAATAAATCATATTTCCATTGATGTATGGTTTGGACAATATTTGATAATCTGGAATCTGAGGGTGCAAAAACATCTGAATATTGAGAAAATCTTTAAAGTTGTTCTTAGCAATGCATATTACTAATCAATAATTAAGTTTTGATATATTTATGACACAAAATATCTTCATGGAACATGATCTTAATATCTAATGATTTTTGGCATAAAATAAAAATGTATAATTTTGACCCATACAATGTATTGTTGGCTATTTCTACAAATATACCCGAGACTGCTTTTGTGCTCCAGGGACACATATCTCAGGAAAGACCTGTAATAATCATAAACTAGAAAAATAACTTGAGAGAGGAGCATTTTTATCAATATAATACACTTTATGACATATTCAAGATACACTACATGGACAAAAGTATTGGCACCCCTTCTTTAGAAGAGAAAAAGGCTCTTCCAAACTGTGCCAACAAAGATGGAAACAAAATTAATGTACTTAAAATTGTATTTTCATCAACAGTGTTGAAGTGTATGAAAGGACTGTACCCATATGTACAAGTCATTGGTGTTTGGTGATGAGTTTGTGGCTCATTTAAAGTCACACCAGAGGTGTTCAGCTGCTTTCTGCAGACCAGTCAATTTCTTCCACACTGACTGAATCATCATTTCTCTTTGATTCTTGTCTTATACACAGAGACACTGTCATGTTAGAATAGAAAAGGGTTCTGTACACACTGTTGCTATACAATTAGATTCCCTAGAATATCATTATATGCTCAAACATTAAGATTTGTACTCATGGAAATTACTAAAGTAGGCAAACCTTTCATTAGAAGGGGTGCCAATACTTTTGGCAATATAGTGTATATACTGAACTTGCTGTCTTTATTATCTAATGTATATTTGAAAAAACACGTCATGAAAACAAGTGATTACAGGCACTCACTGAATATTTGTATTTCAGTATAATATAGTTCTGTTATTAAAAAGACGACACAAAAACTGCAATTTAAATGTGCACAACTTGACTATTAAATAAAATTAACTTATTGTTAAATAAAATGCATGTTCAGTTTTTGGCGAAAACAAAATAAAATGTCTTATAATAAATCATTTTGGTGCAATAATATGAATACAATTATGCATAATATATCAGTCATTTGTCATATATATATATTAATGAAGTCAAACGAATCCAAAATAACAGTTTGTTTACATAATATGTGTGTGTGCTGTGTTTATTTATTATGTATTTATAAATACACACATGCATGTATACATTTCATAAAAATATGTTGTTTATATAAAATATTTTCAAATATACGTGTTTGTATTTATATATACATAATAAATAGACACAGAACACATACATATATAATATATTTTGGATGCAATTATTCGTTTGACGGCACTAATATATATATATATATATAGTAATTTTTGGCCAAGTGCATCCTGAATTTTTAACAATCCAGTTATTAAATCATAATATTTTAAGATGATATGATACTCACGTGGCCACATGAGACAGCTCTCCGATCAGCTGGTTAACGGCACCCTGCGCCATTTCTACAAACAAACCAGTTTTGACTCGTTTATTTCTACAGCACTTCACACAATACAGTCAAAGCAGCTGCAGAATCAGCTGTAAGTGGTTGAGTTGAGACCATAGACTGTACACACAAGGGATCTCAAAGTGGGCGGAGCCAGTCAGAAATGGTAGGAGCTGGTTGCTGAAACCACGCCCATCGATAGCGGCAATCCACCTGTCACTCAAGTAGCCACGCCCTTAATTATGCAGAACTTTAAGGCTTAATATAATTTAAACGGATGAGTTATAAAAACATTCACCCCCCCCAGTTATCATGAAGAGCAAAATTAGCGATATAGACATAAAAAAACATGTTTTTTACCTGGCTGTAAACGTACGTGTTTCTGCTGTAAAGTTGGGCGCTTTAATTAGGGAGTCTATGGGATTGACTCGTCGACGAAGACTACATTAACGAACCTCTTTTCTGTGACTAAGACGAGACGTTGACGAGCTAAAACGATGACGAAATGTATGCCGCGTCTTCGTTAACAAGTCGAGACGGGACTAGAATGTTATTTAACGACATTCAGAATACATGCTATTGGCTACATTAACAATCTTGTCTTTGGATAATCTCTGTCATTGGATACTCGTTTGTATATGTAGTCTCAGTATGGACTACTGGCACCTGAAGGGTTAGGGACGGGGTGACCAGACGTCACGTTTCTCCCGCGAGTCACTATTCGTTGTTAATTAAAGACGGTTTAGACGTAATCACGCTGATAGAAGAGCTCTCTCTCTCTCTCTCAATTCAGAAAGCTTTATATAGATGTGTGTAGGTGTAATGTGTGTGCGATTGGGGTGTGAGTGAGTGAGTGTGTGTTTATTGTCTGTGTGTGTGTGTGTGTGTCTGTCTGTGCAGCCCCTCTCTACGGCCAAACTGTGTTCACAGAGTCTGTGTGTGTGTGTGTGTGTCTGTGTGTTCACGGAGTCTGTGTGTGTGCAGCCCGTCTCTACGGCCAGACTGTGTTCACGGAGTCTGTGTGTGTGTGTGTGTGTGTCTGTCTCTACGGCGCTGTGTTCGGCCCGTCTCTACGGCCAGACTGTGCGTGTGTGTGTCTGTCTGTGCCAGTGTGTGTGTGTGCCCGTCTCTACGGCCAGACTGTGTTCACGGAGTCTGTGTGTGTGTGTGTGCGCGCCGGCCCGTCTCCATGGCCAGACTGTGTTCACTGAGTCTGTGTGTGTGTGTGTGTCTGCGCCGGCCCGTCTCTGTGTGTGTGTGTGTGCGCGCCGGCCCGTCTCTACGGCCAGACTGTGTTCACTGTGTCTGTGTGTGTCTGTCTCCACGGCCAGACTGTGTTCACTGAGTCTGTGTGTGTGTGTGTGTCTGCGCCGGCCCGTCTCTACGGCCAGACTGTGTGTCACGGCCAGACTGTGTTGTGTGTGCACTGTCTGTGTGTGTGTGTGTGTCTGGCGCCCCCGTCTCTACGGCCAGACTGTGTGTGTGTGTGTCAGGCCAGACTGTGTTCACTGAGTCTGTGTGTGTGTGTCTGTCTCTACGTGTGTGCTGCGCCACGGCCCTGCGCCGGCCCGTCTCTGCGGCCAGACTGTGTTCACAGAGTCTGTGTGTGTGTGTGTGTGTCTGCGCCGGCCCGTCTCTACGGCCAGACTGTGTGTGTGTGTGTCTGCGCCGGCCCGTCTCTACGGCCAGATGTGTCTCTGTGTGTGTGCTGCGCCGGCCCGTCTCCACGGCCAGACTGTGTTCATTGAGTCTGTGTGTGTGTCTGCGCCGGCCCGTCTCTACGGCCAGACTGTGTTCACTGAGTCTGTAAATCGTCAGTGTTTTCCTGAGTTTCACATCAGTCACGGCGCTCAGGTAGCTTGCCATGGTGTATTCTGGATTTAGGGCCGAATAACATTCCAGTTTGTGCTGGTTTTTAATGCTGTTTGTCCAATGGGTGATGCACTTGTGTTTTTCAGTGTTTATAATGTGTGTGGGCCGAATGTGTGTGTGTGAGTGTGTGTCTCTCTCTCTCTCTCCTCCCCCCCAGTGGCCAGTCGATGAACTGCAGTTTTAATCACGAGAGAGAGAGAGAGAGAGTTGAGACACACCTGTGACGTACGGCTGCAGGGCTTTAGGAACGAGGGTCCGGGCGATCTTTAGCTGCTCCGGGCTACAGCCGCCCGACTCCAGACCGAACGCCATGCCCATGCGCTTCAGCACCTCCACGTCATCGTGGATCTCAAACATGCTGTCGAAGTTGAAGAGATACTCGAACCTGCGGAGACAGAAGCGCTGCGTCACAGGGCGGAAAAAAAACAGCCGTGTCTTACATAGTACTCTAGTCTTGTTTCTAGTCAGAATATCTGACAATAATGAAACTAAGATGCATTTAATAGATACGCAAAATACATTTAGTCTTGTTTTTAGGGGGGAAACTAAATTAGTCTGCTGGTGAGGTAAAGATATTACTCTTAAAATAAGATTATTTTACTTGCACCTTTGGCTCATAAGTTGACTTATCTTAAAGGAACAGTGCACTATTTTTGTAAATCGGCTCATTTTACAAGTTAAAGAGTCGAGATTTACTGTTTTTGAATCCATTTAATCTGTGTTCCTGTGTGGCTCAGTGGTAGAGGATTGCGTCAGCAGCGCAAAAGGTTGTGGGTTCGATTCCCAGGGAACACACATACTAATGAAAATGTATAACCTGAATGCAATTGTAAGTCGCTTTGGATAAAAGCGTCTGCTAAATGCATAAATGTAAATTTAGTCGATCTGGCGGTAGCACGTAGCTAGCTTAGCATTGAATCTAGCCGTTAGCATCTCGCTCAAAAGTGATGATATGTTTCCTATTTAAAGCGTGACTCTTCTGTAGTTACATCGTGTACTAAGACTGAAGTTGTGATTTTCTAGAGCGATATGGCTAGGAACTATACTCTCGTTCCGGCGTAATAATCAAGGAGCTTTACCGTCGTACCGCAATGATATTACGCCGCGCCTGAAAGTAGTTCCTATAGCTATATCATAACTAGTTACTAGCTGGGGACTACTTTCAGACGTCTTAGTACACGATGTAACTACAGAAGAGTCACGCTTTTAATAGGAATAATATCTAAACTCTCTGGTCACTTTTGAGCAAGATGCTAACGGCTAATCAGATTCAATGATCTATGCTAAGCTACGTGCTACCGCCAGATCGACTAAATGGATTCAAAAACTTTAACTCTTGGGGAGTCGTAAAACGAGCCTATTTACAAAAATAGTGGAGTGCTTCTTTAAGGCAAAATCTACTTTCTCTGGAAACAAGACTAAATATGTTGCGTAATTTTGCTTATCTAGTAAATGCATCTTAAATTAAGATTTTTAATATATTTTTTTTACTAGAAACAAGACAGAAATATTAAGTAAGATACACCTTATTTGCAGTGTATGTCCCGATTCGATTCTAAATCCACAAGCTCTCGATTCGATTCACCATTTTTTATTACATTTACTGAATATAGTTTTAATACAAATGCTAGTGATATTTCTAAAAAAAATTAACGAACAGTAAACATTAGTTTATAAATGATTCATTAATAAGGCACAGACCTCTATTTTAAACCTATCAATTTTTTTTTGTATAGGGTCCTGTTTTTTAAACAATAATACGGCCATAAAAAAAAAATCATATTTTGTCCGCTAATCAAATGAAAGCATAAAAATTAATTTTAATTCATCCCAATCAAACGTAAATTAAACCTTTGTATTTTTTGGCAATCAAAAGCGCTGCACCAAAAACGTTTACTATTAAAATTAAAAATGATTATTCCTCGACAAATACGTTTTATTAATATTTATTAGTAGTAGCAGTGTTGTTACACCGAGTCTTAAGCCTGCACAATAGTAGGCTATGTAAGTTTATTCACAATAAATGAGACTTTTATTCTGATATTTAATCTTGTGTTAAACATTTGCCGAAATAAATACCAGAAATGATCCATTCACAGCTTTTGAGAATTAATTCCATTTAACAAAAACATTAATTTCTAATTTTTAACCATAACTCTCAATCAGATCAATCTTTCAATCTGTTTTCTGTTGAAGCGTGAACATTATTTTTAGCTCCAGCCATCCCATAATCACAACAAGCTTTGACTTATGATAAAAAACAAAGTCTCAGTTTCATATTCTGTCAGTTTCATCACAAAACGCTGACATTAAATGCATTTATGTGGCTTGTTAGTGTGTGCCGACAGATCGGCGATCATCTCTTCACAAGTTAAAGCAGCAAATAAACAGGAGTGAACATCAGAGGAGCTGAAATCAATCCAGCTGCGTGCGCTCACTTGTCGTCCGAGATGCTGCAGTCGATGACGCTTCTCTTGCTGGTGTTGACGATGATGAAGGGCAGGTGTATGGCTGTGTTTGGAGCGGGCGCTCTCTTGTTCTGATGCTCCGCCTGACGATTGCGCTGCACCAGGCTTTTAAAGGCGATTTGCTGCAAATCAAGAGAAACCAGACCAAGCATTCATCATCACGAGCACGACACGTGTAGACAGAGACTCGAATAGCTCGGTCGGTAGAGCATAAGAATCTTAATCTCAGGGTCGTGGGTTCGAGCACCACTTTGGGCGTTATTTGGGGCAGTCGTTCTCAGCAGGAATTGTCCACGACTGAGGTGAGTGCTTAATTTTAATGAAAATATTGTGCACTTAATACAATTGTTTACATTAAACATTTATTTAATTTAATTTGTATTGTTTTATGAAACTAAATGGCAGTAGATAAGACATACACATACATAATTTTTTATGTTTTTAAATTAGTTTCTTCCACTCACCAAGCCTGCATTTATTTGATCCAAAATACAGCAAATACAGTAATATTGTGAAGTATTTTTATTATTTAAAATAACTGATTTCTGTGAATGTGCGTTAAACTGTAGTTTATTTATGTGATCAAAGCTGTATTTTCAGCAGTCTTCAATGTCACATGATCTAATATGCTGAACATTTCTGATTATTATTATTATTATGAATATTTAAAACAGTTGAGTACTTTTTTCAGGATTCTTTGATGAATAGAAAGATCAGCATTTATCTGAAATAAAGTTTTTGTAACATTATACACTATAGATTCAAAATCTTGGAGTCGGTATAATTATATCATAATACCTTTTTTTTTGGAGCAGCAAATCAGCATATTATTATGATTTCTGAAGATCATGTGACTGGAGTAATGATGCTGCAAATAAAGCTTTGATCACAGAAATAAATTACAGCTTAACACATTAAAATAGAAAACAGTTATTTTAAATAATACAAATATTTCACAATATTACTGTATTTTGGATCAAATAAATGAGCATAAGAAACGTCTTATTCCGGTAGTGTATATATATATAGTTTTATTAAACTAGATGCTGAAAACAAAGCCTCTTTGATCGCACACACGAGCGAGAATCTGACAGGAAGTGATGCGATGTACCTGCAGTATGAGTTCCTGCAGCTGCGACTGCTTGTGTTTGATCCTCTCCAGTCGTCTCTGCCGCTCCGCCTTCAGGACAGAAGAGCGGTTCAGAGGCGTTCACCAACACAAACCCCACAGAAAGCCCCAGACTCACTGACCTCCAGCTCCTGACACTCCTGCGCGGAGTTGGTGGGGAACCCCATCCATTTGATCTCCTTCTTGTCTTTGGAGATGATGTTCATGGCCATCAGGACGTTGAGCGCGTCGTAAACCCGTCGCCGGATGTTCTTCTGGTCGTACACGTGCTGGAGGAGAACCCACACGAGAGCTTATTAACTCGAATATGAACTCAAGAGTATAATCAATATAGTAGCGCTGCACTAGGGGGGGGGGGGCGATATGACCAAAATCTTATATCACGATATGAAAAAAATTATATCACGATATCAATATATATCACGATATACTAATTTTTTCTTTAAAAAAAGTTATTATATTAAAATCTTTGATACCATAGAATTTTCATAATCTTTGTCACCAATATCAAACGAATACAAGCCTAAAGAGAGAAACTCAACCTCACTGAAGATTAATAATCAGTCATTGATGAAATAAGGATAATAAACTAATTGAAAGCAATAGAACAAAAAATACAATAAGAAACGCTACATACATTGTGTAAATTAATTAGTCTTCACTGTGGAATTATATCTATCTATCTATTATAGATATAACTAACACGTGTATTATGTATAGATTCTATACATATTATAAATATAGCATTATTATATTTTATTTATTCTGATTAAAGTTACTAAAGTGATTTAGTCTCGAGCAGTGTGCTGTGATTAACATGAAGGAATATTGGAACGCTTCCCCTTTAAGAGCGAAGTCCAGATCTAATATAGCTCCTGTATGTGTTTCTCTTTCTGTCTCTTTCTTAAGACCTAAATCACTGTGTTAACGAGGATACTTGCACAGACGGGGATTCTGACGCATATAAGTGTGTTTATGTAATTATTCAAAGTCGGTGAAAAAGAAAAAGCGCTCCTCTCACACAGAAAGAGACGGCGCACGTGTATAGCTCTGTTGTTGAGTTTGTTTTAAAACTACAGTAATAAAAAACGCATGACCATGCTACAGATGTAGTCCTCGTTTACTAACGAGCTCCTGGTTTTGTCCTGGCTGCTCGTTCTGAGTGTGAGTGCGTCTGAGTGTGCGAGAGTGTGTGTGTGTGTGTGTGTGTGGGAGTGCGTCTGAGTGTGCGAGAGTGAGTGTGTGTGTGAGAGTGCGTTTGAGTGTGCGAGAGTGAGTTGGAGTGCGTCTGAGTGTGCGAGAGTGAGTGTGTGTGTGAGTGCGTCTAAGTGTGCGAGAGTGAGTGTGTGTGTGTGCGTCTGAGTGTGCGAGAGTGAGTGTGTGTGTGTGTGAGTGCGTCTGAGTGTGCGAGAGTGAGTGTGTGTGTGTGTGAGTGCGTCTGGGTGTGCGAGAGTGAGTGTGTGTGAGTGCGTCTGAAGTGTGCGAGAGTGAATGTGTGTGTGAGTGCGTCTGAGTGTGCGAGAGTGAGTGTGTGTGTGTGAGTACGTCTGAGTGTGCGAGAATGAGTGTGTGTGAGTGCGTCTGAGTGTGCGAGAGTGAATGTGTGTGTGAGTGTGTCTGAGTGTGCGAGAGTGAGTGTGTGTGTGTGTGTGTGTGAGTGCGTCTGAGTGTGCGATATTGTGTGTGTGTGAGTGCGTCTAAGTATGCGAGAGTGAGTGTGTGTGTGTGTGAGTGTGCGAGAGTGAGTGTGTGCGTCTGAGTGTGCGAGAGTGAGTGTGTGTGTGTGCATCTGAGTGTGCGAGAGTGAGTGTGTGTGTGTGAGTGCGTCTGAGTGTGCGAGAGTGAGTGTGTGAGTGTGTCTGAGTGTGCGAGAGTGAGTGTGTGTGTGAGTGCGTCTGAGTGTGCGAGAGTGAGTGTGTGTGTGCGTCTGAGTGTGCGAGAGTGAGTGTGTGTGCGTCTGAGTGTGCGAGAGTGAGTGTGTGTGTGTGTGTCTGAGTGTGCGAGAGTGAATGTGTGTGTGAGTGCGTCTGAGTGAGCGAGATTGTGTGTGTGTGTGTGTGTGTGTGTGTGTGAGTGCGTCTAAGTGTGCGAGAGTGAGTGTGTGTGTGTGTGAGTGAGTGTGTGTGAGTGCGTCTGAATGTGCGAGAGTGAGTGTGTGTGTATGTGTGAGTGCGTCTGAGTGTGCGAGAGTGAGTGTGTGTGTATGTGTGTCTGAGTGTGCGAGAGTGTGTCTGAGTGTGCGAGAGTGAGTGTGTGTGCATGAGTGTGTATGTGTGAGTGTGTCTGAGTGTGCAAGAGTGAGTGTGTGTGTGAGTGCGTCTGAGTGTGCGAGAGTGAGTGAGTGTGTGTGTCTGAGTGTGCGAGAGTGTGTGTGTGTGTCTGAATGTGCAAGTGAGTGTGAGTGTGTCTGAGTGTGATTTTGTGATGTGTCGTGAATAGTTCTGTGTGTATGTGATATGAGCTTGTTTTACTCAAACGAACGTGTAAAATGCTCGTTAAGAGACTCTCAGAGCAGTTCTGGAGATGATTTAGATCACCTAGTGCTTTAGGCTTATTGGCTCTCTGACGTTTAACCCCTTAGGTATCGAAATTTGCTACCGAACGACAAGAGCTTTTTTCGATACTCGATGGCATCGAGGCAATTCGGTCGGTGCCCAGCCCTACATCTGGCATCAAGACTGGGGTGAAGCCAGCACACGACAGGGAGTCTGACAGGAAGTGAGCGTGAGCTTAGGGACCGACCGCATCGTTCGGGGAGATTTTGTCGTCTCCGGAGCTCAACTCGGACACTAGCTCATCTGCCACCTCGTTGTAGGACGTCACCACTTTCTTCTGCACCTTCTCACACACCTTCATGGAGAAATGCCGCAAGCCTTTCCCGCTCTTATCGCCCTTCTTGCTGCGCCTGCCAGAGGAGTCACATGACAGGAAGTTATGGGTATAATCAGAGCATCAGTGAGGTTTACAGTCACACGTACAGACAAATAAACAAAAAAAGCATGCATGTGAATGATAACATTGTTTTTGTAAACACAGACAAACTTTTTTTTTTAATGTGACCCTGGAGCACAAAACCAGTCATAAGGGTCAATTTTGTGAAACTGATATTTATGCATCATCTGAAAGCTGAATAAATCATATTTCCATTGATGTATGGTTCGGACAATATTTGAAAACTAGAATCTGAGGGTGCAAAAACTGAATATTGAGAAAATCACCTTTAAAGTTGTTCTTAGCAATGCATATTACTAATCAAAAATTAAGTTTTGATATATTTACGGTACAAAATATGATCTTAATATCTAATGATTTTTGGCATTAAAGAAAAATGTATAATTTTGACCCATACAATATATTGTTGTCTACTGCTTTTGTGCTCCAGGGACACTTATGTCTAAGAGCCTAAATGATGTCACTTCCTGTATGCACATTACATCTGCTTTAATAAAAGGGAAACCATGCATAACCCTGTTAAACCCTCCTGCAAGACATTCTAGTTTCAGTATTTAAAAGTAATACTAGTGCTGTCAAATGATTAATCGCATCCAAAATAAGTTATTGTATGTATGTGTGTGTGTACAGTGTATATTTATATAAATATAGACATAGACACGCACGCACGCACGCACACACACACACTCACTCTCACACACACTCTCACATCACACATATATATATATATATATATATATATATATATATGCCTGCTCTGCAGCAATTCTCACACATTGTTTTGTTCAGTTCAGAATCATGGGATTTCTGATTTCTATTTGAGACACACGCACACAAAAACTGATTCTCAATCCATCAGAACGGTGCATCTCTTAACTAACCCCGGTCGACCAGGGCGAGGACTCCTGCGTCTGGAGGTGTGTGTTTGGTGTGTGTGGGCTGGTCAACAGGAGCCCGGCGGGGACGCTGCTCCTCTGGAGGAGTTCCTATCACCTGCGGGAACAGAGAGCTCACATCACCATCATCATCATCACAAAAACAAGGATTCTGGAGTTAGTTTTGAGCAGCAGATGGCGCTGCATGGTAACTTTGGATGGAAACATAGCTAATGCTGACCTGAAATGCTAAATGTTTGCCCTCTCTTCTCTTTCTCCACCGTGCTCAAATACATAAAATATTACCCTTTTTAGACAGTTTTTGAAGTAAAGAGTAAATAAAATACTATGCAAAACTTTTTCAAAACAACCAGGTGCATAAACTCAGCCACTGTGTTTGTAACTGTTGCTATTATATTGTTTATATCATGTACATAAGTTTTGACTGTGTCTTAAATAACCAGTCTTACTCTTACAATACATATCAGACCAAACTACCTTTTCATAACTTAATTAAAAGTTATGACCAGTCTCCAAGAAAAAAAATTAAGAGTTGTCTAAACGGTTTATGCGACCGACCCCAGTTCTTTATTTACCCTTGTAAGACCCCCCCCCCCATTAAAAACACTTTCTCACTGAACCTAAGCAAATCTCAAAAGGACATATTTTGATCCCAAAAGAGCGAGTGGTCAGTGAAAGGCGAGGAGTGTGCATTATGCTAGTAGGATGATGAGGAGAGTAATCCTGCTGAGTCCAGCGCTCTGTGATCCGCTTACAGACTCTCCCGGGTCACCTCACACAATGTTAATGGAGGGCTTATCGACATGGAGGCGGTGGTGGGGGGGGTCAGCATGTCGTCATGTGACCCGAGAGCAGGATTCAGTACACATGGAGTATTGATTGTAAGAGATTCTTACCACGTGTTGCAGCATGTTAGCGCCTGCAGCGGTCAGAGTTTTGGGCAGAATCTGTTTGACCGCAGAGACGGACGCGGGATGAACCGTCAGGAAGGACAGAAAACCTGCAGCTGCACACGCACACACACACACACACACACACACACACAAACCACACACACACACGCACACACACGCATGCACGCACACACCACACACACACATGCACGCACGCACACACACACACACCCAGACACACGCACACACACACCAGACACACGCACACGACACACACACACACGCACGCACACACACACCACACACACACACACACATGCGCACGCACACACCACACACATGTGCACGCACACACACACACACACACACACGCGCGCGCACGCACACACACACACACACACACGCACGCACACACACACACACACACACACACACGCATGCGCACGCACGCACACACCACACACACATGCGCACGCACGCACACACACCAGACGCACACACACACACACACACACACCAGACACACGACACCAGACACACGCGCGCGCACACACCAAACACACCACATCACACAAACACACGAGACCACACCACACC
>CM049799.1:15802589-15810089 GCA_027422405.1 Ptychobarbus kaznakovi | reverse complement strand
ACCAGCCAGCAGATATGACGCGATCCCGGAGGAAGAATGGCCGACAGAACCACCACCGCCATTATGAACTGACAACAAAACACCAGACCAGAGTCAGGTTCACATCCGTGGAAAGCGGGCGGGGGGGGGGGGGGGGGGGGGGGTGACGATACATATATTCGTATTGAACCGTTCGGTGCGCATTACAAACCCAAACATTCGTTAAACTATCCCTATTACGTGGCACAAAACCAGTCATAGGGGTCAATTTTTTCAATTAAGATTTATACATCATCTGAAAGCTGAATAGATCATATTTCCATTGATGTATGGTTTGGACAATATTTGAAAATCTGGAATCTGAGGGTGCCAAAACATCTGAATATTGAGAAAATCATCTTTAAAGTTGTTCTTAGTAATGCATATTACTAATCAATAATTAAGTTTTTATATATTTACAACACAAAATATCTTCATGGAACATGATCTTAATATCTAATGATTTTTGGCATAAAATAAAAATGTATAATTTTGACCCATACAATGTATTATTGGCTATTTCTACAAATATACCGGTGCTGCTTATGACTGTCTATCTATCCATCCATCATCCATCCATCCATCCAACCATCCATCCATCCATCCATCCATCCATCCATCCATCTCCATCCGTATATTTCCATCATCCATCTATATACTGGCTGCTCCTTGGATTAAGTGTAAGATTATTTTAATATGCCAATGAAACACCGTTATTGTTTTATCAACACATATGTTTTATTGTTTTTGACGATGCATGTGTGTGTAACCTGAACCGTGACACCACTGTGCCATATCGAACCGAACCGTTACACCCCTAATGAATATAAATGAGTCTGCTCTGAAGACGGTTACCTTCATAATGACCAGTGAGAAGGTCAAGACCAGCAGGATGGTCAGCTCATACAGGACGAAGGTCGGGAACACGTGCAGGCCTGCGGAAAACACCAGACATCAGATATTCAGATTAATTTCTTTAACTAGCTTTTTTCCCCATGTCTGAAACGAGACGACAATAAGGTCAATAAAGGATAACGGTGACTTCATCAACATGCAGTTTTGTTGACGATAAAATATATATTATTATGGACTGCTGTACAAGCCAGCTTTCATGAGTGCGGTTGCCAAATATCAAGAGTTAAAATCCCCCAATAAAAGCTTCTCTGTTACAAGGATACATTTTCTGCTCCGATATTTCGTCGACTAAAACATGACTGGACAAAAACAGAACAAGGTTGAGTGAATATGATAATTAAAACGTACATTTGAGACTAAGACAAGTATTTTTTTCATATTCGTCATCCTTTCCTATTAAAATGCTCGCTACGAATGCAAAAACGCTGACAATCGAAACTAATTTGAATTTTATTATGACGGATGATAATTTTGGACTCAATGTGCAAATTAAAAACGGCTGCCAAAATAAACATTTTAATATTCGTTCCCATTATGCAGTTATTTATCATCAGAATTCACAGCTCCACTCACCAATCGAAGCGAAGAAGATGATGGCCAGGAAGTCTCTGATTGGTTCAGCACAGCTCATGACCTCAGCGGTGACCATGTGACCTTGTGAGGAGAGCAGCGCTCCGGCCAGAAAGCAGCCCAACTCCATCGACACGTCCATGAACTCTGTCACCTGAGATATGAGCGTTAGGAGATTAAACCTTCGCCCTTTATGCAGAAAATGTCATTTTAGAGCTAAAATGCACAAAATCACTTTTTTAGAGCTTTCTAATGAAATGAAATGTTTTTTGCAATGCAGAAGACAGATATTCATGTGTTTGAGCATTTTATGCAGAAAATGTCATTTTAGAGCTAAAATGCACAAAATCACTTTTTTAGAGCTTTCTAATGAAATTAAATGTTTTTTGCAATGCAGAAGACAGATATTCATGTGTTTGAGCTTTTCTTGCAGAAAAAGTCATTTTATAGCTTAAATGCACAAAATCACTTTTTTAGAGCTTTCTAATGAAATGAAATGTTTTTTGCAATGCAGAAGACAGATATTCATGTGTTTGAGCTTTTCTTGCAGAAAATGTCATTTTAGAGCTAAAATGCACAAAATCACTTTTTTAGAGCTTTCTAATGAAATGAAATGTTTTTTTTGCAATGCATCATGTGTTTGAGCTTTTCTTGCAATGTCATTTTATAGCTTAAATGCACAAAATCACTTTTTTAGAGCTTTCTAATGAAATGAAATGTTTTTTTGCAATGCAGAAGACAGATATTCATGTGTTTGAGCTTTTCTTGCAGAAAATGTCATTTTAGAGCTAAAATGCACAAAATCACTTTTTTAGAGCTTTCTAATGAAATGAAATGTTTTTTTTGCAATGCAGAAGACAGATATTCATGTGTTTGAGCTTTTCTTGCAGAAAATGTCATTTTATAGCTTAAATGCACAAAATCACTTTTTTAGAGCTTTCTAATGAAACGAAATGTTTTTTTGCAATGCTGAAGACAGATATTCATGTGTTTGAGCGTTTTATGCAGAAAATGTCATTTTAGAGCTAAAATGCACAAAATCACTTTTTTAGAGCTTTCTAATGAAATGAAATGTTTTTTTGCAATGCAGAAGACAGATAGATATTCATGTGTTTGAGCGTTTTATGCAGAAAATGTCATTTTATAGCTTAAATGCACAAAATCACTTTTTTAGAGCTTTCTAATGAAATTAAATGTTTTTTGCAATACAGAAGACAGATATTCATGTGTTTGAGCTTTTCTTGCAGAAAAAGTCACTTTATAGCTTAAATGCACAAAATCACTTTTTTAGAGCTTCTAAGAACACCAATTCTGTGTTTAGTGCAATTAAGCAAATTAAGAGAATGCGAGGCCAAAGATGCTGAAAAGATTCTTTCTCAGTGAAAAAAAAGTTTTAAGAGTAAAGCGCTACTGCATGAAAAATGTTTATTTCTAATGAAATTAAATGTTTTTTTTGCAATGCGGAAGACAGATTTTCATGTGTTTGAGCGTTTTATGCAGAAAATGTCATTTTAGAGCTTAAATGCACAAAATCACTTTTTTAGAGCTTTCTAATGAAATGAAATGTTTTTTGCAATGCAGAAGACAGATATTCATGTGTTTGAGAGTTTTTATGCAGAAAATGTCATTTTATAGCTAAAATGCACAAAATCACTTTTTTAGAGCTTTCTAATTAAATGAAATGTTTTTTGCAATGCAGAAGACAGATATTCATGTGTTTGAGCGTTTTATGCAGAAAATGTCATTTTAGAGCTAAAATGCACAAAATCACTTTTTTAGAGCTTTCTAATGAAATGAAATGTTTTTTTGCAATGCAGAAGACAGATATTCATGTGTTTGAGCTTTTCTTGCAGAAAATGTCATTTTATAGCTTAAATGCACAAAATCACTTTTTTAGAGCTTTCTAATGAAATGAAATGTTTTTTTTGCAATGCAGAAGACAGATATTCATGTGTTTGAGCGTTTTATGCAGAAAATGTCATTTTAGAGCTAAAATGCACAAAATCACTTTTTTAGAGCTTTCTAATGAAATGAAATGTTTTTTTGCAATGCAGAAGACAGATATTCATGTGTTTGAGCTTTTTTGCAGAAAAAGTCATTTTATAGCTTAAATGCACAAAATCACTTTTTAGAGCTTTCTAATGAAATGAAATGTTTTTTGCAATAAAGAAGACAGATATTTAAGGGCGACGCTCCGGCACGCTCATCACGAGCCCACGATTTTACCATTTTAGCAATGAATTCGAATTTAATGTTTTCCCACGATTTTATTTTTTTGAAATCGAGGAATCATGATTTTGAATAGAAATCAGGGATGCACGATATTAGATTTTTGCTGATATCATATGCTGATATTTTTAAACTCATTTTGACCGATAGCTGAAACCGATATTTTTTGCTGATATCCATATGCTGATATTTTGGCCGATACCGATATATTTCCATTTGTTAGGAAACAACATCAAGCCTCTCCTGTGACGAGATTATAAGCTAATTATTTTTCATTTTGGTTAGTTTTTAAACAACTTATTTAGAATTAAATAAACAGTAGTTAAGTTATTTTATAATGAAAATACATAGTAGTTTTAGATTTTATTTTTTAGAAATCGAGGAATTCTGATTTTGAATAGAAATCAGGGATGCACGATATTAGATTTTTGCCAATATCCAATATTTTTTGCTGATATCATATGCTGATTTTTTTCAACTCATTTTGGCCGATAACTGATACCGATATATTTCCATTGTTAGGAAACAACACCAAGTCTCTCCTATGACGAGATTATAAGTAAATAATTTTTATTTTTGGTTAGTTTTTAACAACTTATTTAGAATTAAATAAACAATAGTTAAGTTATTTTATAATGAAAATACATAGTAGTTTTAGATTTAGATTTTTAGAAATTGAGGAATCGTGATTTTGAATAGAAATTAGGGATGCACGATATTAGATTTTTGCTGATATCCATATTATTTTTTAATTTTGGTTAGTTTTTAACAATAACTTATTTAGAATTAAATAAACAATAATTAATTATTTTATAATGACAGTGCATTGAAGTTTTAGATTTAATTTGATATAAATCGAGGAATTTAGAATTTTGAATAGAAATCAGGGATGCACGATATTCAATTTTTGCTGATATCCATATGCCGATATTTTGACCGATACCGATATATTTCCATTTGTTAGGAAACAACATCAAGTCTCTCCTGTGACGAGATTATAAGCAAATTATTTTTAATTTTGGTTAGTTTTTAAAAATAACTTATTTAGAACTTCTATTATTTGACAGTACATTGAAGTTTTAAAAATAATAATAAATAAACTAAATATCAATCACATTTACAGAAAAATGCAGTGGTAACATTAACATTTTATTTTAAGATTTATTTTTTAGAAATCGAAGAATCGTGATTTTGAATAGAAATCAGGAATGCACGATATTAGATTTTTGCCAATATCCGATATTTTTCAACTCATTTTGACCGATAGCTGATACCGATATATTTTTGCTGATATCATATGCTGATATTTTTCAACTAATTTTGGCCGATAACCGATATATTTCCATTTGTTAGGAAACATCATCAAGTCTCTCCTGTGACGAGATTATAAAAAAAATATTTTTAATTTTGGTTCGTTTTTAAAAAATAACTTATTTAGAACTTCTATTATTTGACAGTACATTGAAGTTTTAAAAATAATAAATAAACTACATATCAAATCACATTTCCAGAAAAATGCAGTGGTAACATTAACATTTTATTTTAAGATAAAACATTTGGAGATGGTCTAAAGCAAAAGAGTTGCAAATCTTTTAGAGCTAATAATTTGTTTAAAAAAATATACCATATTACACATTAATGAATAAACACGTATTTACAAAATGAAGTGTCACATTTGTGTTTTTTTTATCCATAACTATAACTTCTGACCTTTAAATCAAAATGCACACATGATTTTATGATATCAATTACTGCTTGATTTAATCAGAAACACAGTCTAAATGTTATTTGGGTATATTTACCTTTAATTTTGGTAAACCCTAATTTTAATAGAAGTAGGCCAACAGCGCCCCTATGGAATAAAACCCCTTTACCTAACAGGCTTTAGGACCTGGAGGAGGCTGCTATACAATGTTTACTTTAGACATCATATTTCATATCGGGCCGATATTTATATTTAAAGCCATTATCGGCTGATATCGGTCCGATAATTTCATGCATCCCTAATAGAAATATTACCAAACGTTATAATTAGGCATTTTGACAATATGCCAAAGAGAAAAACAATCCAATTGGTGATTAATTAAAACTCGTGTGAGGCCACAGAATGCCCTTTTGTGTTGATAAAGATGCAGTGGAAGAGGAAAAACATGCAAGAAGACGTGAAAGAGCTTCTTTAACTTGAGCGCTGTGTTATTAGAAAGCCGTTTTATGAAAGAGACGTGAGCACAAGAGTCAAACACGTCTATGTTTACACGGAAAAATACAAATACAGTGATTAACTACTACTGTACGTCTGATATGTCATGTTTGCATCACGGTGACAGACTGAAACCTGATGTTTAGTGTTTTTACAGAACATTTATAGTTAATAATAATCTACTTTTGCTCATTTTGAATTTGAATTACCTTTTTTAAAGCATTTTTCTCGTATTATTATTTCTGAACACGTGTGACCTTAGAGCACAAAACCAGACATAAGGGTCAGTTTTCTGAACTGTAGATATATACATCATGATTAAATAATATTTCCATTGCTGTATGGTTTGTTATGATCGGACAATATCTGAAAATCTGGAATCTGAGGGTGCAAAAACATCTGAATATTGAGAAAATCATCTTTAAAGTTGTTCTTAGCAATGCATATTACTAATCAAAAATTAAGTTTTGATATATTTACGATACTAAATATCTTCATGGAACATGATCTTAATATCTAATGATTTTTGGCATAAAATAAAAATTATAATTTTGACCCATACAATGTATTGTTGGCTATTTCTACAAATATACCTGTGCTGCTTATGACTGCTTTTGTGCTCCAGAGACACGTATTATATGTACAAAACAAGTTTTTAACAAGTGATTTGTTTAACATTTACATCAAATTCATGCGTGCTGCACTTGAAATAGAATTTCTTTAACTAGAGGGTTCTTAACGAGTGAGAACCAGAAGGGCATAAATGGCATTTTTAGTGAAATGGAGATATATGAAAGCTCTTAATGAGCCGTCGTCTATGAGTGTACAAATCAATACACAAAGTCAGATCAAACTATGGTAAAGTTTCTGTTTTGGCTCTCCTGAAATATCTGGTTGTCACCCCTTGATGAAAAAAAATTAAGATTTTAATTTTTTCCCATAGCGCCCAAAACATGGTCATAGTGCTCACCGTCAGCATCAGGAACACAAAGGCACAGGTGCCCAGCACTAGTATCTCCTTGTTCCCTTTGCTCTCTGCATGCAGCTTTCTGTAGAAGGGACCGACCAGATGAGAGCGCAGCATCCAGCACATCAGCACCACGGCCGCCAGCGACACCAGAACCCGAGCCAGCAGAACCAGCACACGCAGCGCTCCCATCAGCACGCTGCCCAGACAGACAGACAGACAGACAGACAGACAGACAGACAGACAGACAGACAGACAGACAGACAGACAGACAGACAGACAGACAGACAGACAGACAGACAGACAGACAGACACAGACAGACAGACAGACAGACACACACACACACACAGACACACACACACACACACACACACACACACACACACACACACACACATATATTCATATTTCAGCCCACAATCACATGACTATTCACTTTTGTTTGACAACTTAAAACCAGCGGGCAAAACCATAAAGAAACATCATAAAAAAAGTATTGCTATTTTATACTCATAATATACTCTATATTTGCAACAATACATTGTATGGGTCAAAATTATAAATTTTTCTTTTATGCCAAAAATCATTAGATATTAAGAT
>CM049799.1:15787589-15797589 GCA_027422405.1 Ptychobarbus kaznakovi | reverse complement strand
GTATCGTTAAGGTTTTAACGGTATTACTACTCTTATCGATACTGCTTATCGGTCCGGTACTTTAACGGTATTCTTATCGGTACTTTTTGTTATTTATTTATATACATACATATATACATACATACATACACATATATGTATGAAATATATATTTCTATGATAGATTAGCAGCTTAATTAACATGGCTTTATATTCTGAAATGTTAAATAAATATTTCATTAAATAAATATAAAACATCAATTTGTAAATGCAGCAGTGTGCAGGCATTTTAAGTGTTTTATATACATAAGATAAGATAGAGTAAGAACATGAACAAAGAAACAAAGTTAAATAAACTGACAAATATACCATTTGTCATACTATAAAACAAATGTAAAAAAAAAAACCAGTGCTTTCAGTAGCTTTTTTATCTATGATGGTCTACTAACATTAGTGTTCAGGTAAGTAATAGCTACAAAATAAATCTAAAAGTGATCAAATATAAATGAACACTGCATAGTTTTCACTGTATATATTGATAGATTAATGCTTATTAAAGCTATTACTTTATTCAGATTAAGAGCTGTGAGTGATTTTCTCTGTGTTTTGTTCTTTGATTAACATTGAAGAAGCTCCAATCTGTCACTGAGACAAAATATTGACACACAATTTTCTCCCAACTGTTCTCGTTCACTTTATGACATAACATGTGTTTAAGTGAATACTCTCCAAGCCGGCCGTTTTTACATGCTTTGTGTGTATTTGATCGTTTGGACGCGTCTGAAGCTCAAAGTGTACTTTGCCTGTCAGTTTTAGAGCGCGCCGCGCAGGCACACACACACGCGCACACACACGCGCGCAAACACACACACACACACACACACGCAACACACACACACCTTCAGCCTGAGGAACAGCGTCTCTCGTGTGGATTGTACTTTCAACGTTTTATTATCAAACATGTCCAGCAATTTAGTAACTGTAAAGACGGCATTTTACAACAATCGACAGACGATTGATCTGATTCTGACGTTAAGTTTTGGTCAGGGAGGAACGAATGCGCGCCGCTGTGAAGGGAAGGAAGTTGTGCTAGAAGAAACACGGCTATAATCTTTAGAAGCTAAAAAAAACATTAAATAAACTCAGTTTAATATAACAGCCACAGGCCTAAAGTGTAAGCATGTTTTAATTGTTAGTTCTCTCTTCTATCATAAACAGGGCTTTCATGTTGCGCGTGCTGAAACTCATCCACGTGAGCGCGATCTGAATTGCGAATAGCAAAAATGCATCATAGACAAGAGTTTGAATATTATTGCATATAAAAACAGCTGGTGACTCTGGCGGGATAGAATTTGCAAGATAATGTGTATATATATATAGCAATAATAAATGTATGTGTGTTTTCTTAATTTCTCCAGTACCGATAGCAGAACCGTTAACATCAGAGCTTATCGATACTCCGGTCTTTTATAATTTAGCCCCGAGACCGATTAAATACCGGGTTTCGGTACCCATCCCTAATTTTAATGCAGCCAAATTCTCAATAAAACTGTTTTACTTTATATATTTGACTGTTTATTGTGACGGGTGGGGCGGGGCCGAGAGCCGTGGGAACGGAGCGAGGCCGGTGGAGTGATTGCGAATGAATGACACCTGCGCCACTCACCGGTCTCGAATCCCACGGAGGAGCTACGGAAGGATAAAAGGAGGAGTGACGACAGTGGAAGACGAGAGAGGACCAGGCCTGGGATTTTAGTTTGTGTTTTGTGTACGGCAGTCGTCCGTGAGGGGCTGCCGCTTTTATGTGATGTTGTTTATTTGATTATTAAATGTTTGTTAATGTTAAAAAAAAACATCTCGGTCCGGTTCCCGGACACACTGCCGCTCGGTCCTCACTCCGCTGAGCGGCTCACTCGCGGTGCCATGCGATGGTACTGGACCTCTTTGGTGGACGGCCCGATGCTCATCCGCCTCCTGGCGGACGGCGGTGGCTCCTCCGGTCGAGGGCAGCCGGCAGCGAGCCCCCCGTTCCCTGCTCCTCCCCAAGCATGGCGGATGGCAGCAGGCTTCGGCCTCCAGGCGAACGGGGCGACTCCTCCGCTCCCTCTCCGACGGCAGCCACCCCTCCTCGACCCAGGAGCACGGCAGCGAGTCTTCCGTCCCACCTGTTCTTCTTTTGCTCCAGCACCACCGCTTCGGGCAGCCACTGGCGGTCTCCGCTTCTTCCTGCTGCCCGAACTCCTCAGCACCGCGATTCCCCTCAGCAGCGAGGGCTCTTTGACAGCGTGTCCCTCCTTCCTCCCGGGTTTCGGCACCAGTGTAACGAGGTAAATGATACGGGCAGGAAGGAGGCGGGAACCGGCGAACATTAACAAACATTTAATAATCAAATAAACAAACATCACATAAAAGCGGCAGCCCCTCACGGACGACTGCCGTACACAAAACACAAACTAAAATTCCAGGCCTGGTCCTCTCTCGTCTTCCACTGTCGTCACTCCTCCTTTTATCCTTCCGTAGCTCCTCCGTGGGATTCGAGACCGGTGAGTGGCGCAGGTGTCATTCATTCGCAATCACTCCACCGGCCTCGCTCCGTTCCCACGGCTCTCGGCCCCGCCCCACTCGTCACATTTATGTTGTCAGTCAACAGGATAAATATGAAATAATGACTGAAACACGTCCCTTTAAGAATTCATAACCAGCTCTCCCTTCCAAGAAGCTAGTCTGCACAAAAATACTAATTTATAATTGTATTGAGCCGTTGTCTGATGAAATCAAATAATACACAATATAAGACAAGACAATTCCTGTGCTGTGATTTCTTCTATATTTGCATGTACATTTAGAGAAGCAATAATATCTGTTTTAACTGAACGGGCTCCTCTCAGACGCTTGCTGAACAGAGCAGATGCAGAGAAAGCGCGCTGATCTCGCGCCGATCACAGAGACACTCTGAGAGACTCGATTTGTCACTAGTTGCTTTTTTTGGAAAACAAAATGTTGCTATGGGGGTCTACAAAGGCGCTAAATGTCGCTAAGTTGGCAACACTGCGCGCATCTCTACTACTCACCTCTTTCTCTCTGTCTGACTGCAGCAGCACACGTGACGCATTTGTCAACGCGCGCACACACACATACAGGAATATCTGGACCACGGCCAATCAGAGGGGGGGTCCGCCCTTCACTATCTCTGATTGGTTTAGACCACGATATAAGCCTAACGGGGGTGTCTTTTGTTGAACCACAGAGTTTCTGAGTCGCGGATACTTTTTTTTCTTTTCTCCAATGGCTGGACGCACCAGTGCGCCCTGGGATTTTTGTTAGTCGCACCCGAGAGAAATTAGGTCGCACGTGCGACCAAATTGGTCGCACTCTAGAGCCCTGTCTAGGCTGTATTTATTTAATACAAAAACTCTAATATTATTGCAATTTCTAATATTGGGTATATACTTTAAAATATAATTTATTTCTGTGACGCAGCGCTGTATTTTCAGCATCATCACTGCAGTCTTCAGTCTCACACAATCTTCAGAAATCATAATAATATGCTGATTTTTGGAACCTGATTTGATTCTTTGATGGATAAAAAAAAATAAAACAGCATTTTTAATTTCTAAAATAGAAATATTTAGAAGTCTTCTTATCCACTTAACACATCAAAATATTATTATTGCTTTACATATTTCCGGTAACACTTTAGAATATGGAACAATTATTAACTATGATTTTCCCCTTAATAAATTCATAACGTGCTGCTTATTAATACATAGTGAGGTGCTTGTTAAGTTTAGGATTATGCATGTAGAATAAGTGCCTAATTATTACTAATAAATGGCTAATATTTGATTAATATGCATGCTAATTAGCAACTAATTAAGAGAGCTTAAAATAAAGTGTTACCATCTTTTCTAACAATGTAATCTTTACTATCACTTTTTATTAATTTAACACATCCTTGCTTAATAAAAGTATAAATTTCTTTTAAAAAAAATATTTTTTTTAAATTACTTGATCATAAACTTTTAAATAGCGTTGTATATTGTATCACAAAAATTCTATTTTTAATAAACACTGATCTTTTTAACTTTGTATTCATCAAAAGATCAATATTAAGCAGCACGTATTAAAATATTAAGCAGCACAACATTAATTACAAATCAGCATATTATTATGATTTCTGAAGGCTCATGTAACAATAGTTTAATGATGCTGAAAATTCAGCGCTGCATCACAGAAATAAATTACAGTTTAATGCATATTCACATAGAATTGTTTTATTTTAAATTGCAATAATTTACATATTTACATATTTTTTCTGTATTTTTTATGAAATGCATACAGCCTTGAAAACACTTCCCGATCCCAAGCGTTTGATCGTCAGTGCATGTGACAGCGCAGAGCCTAGGATTGGCTCCGGTGACCTGTGAGGACACTCAGAGAGAGGTCAGGGGTCAGAGGTCAGACGCTGACCTTGATGAAGTGGTGGTCAGCGCGAGACATGGTGGAGTCGCGAGGCTTGGTCAGCACGTACTGGTTATTCTGAGAGTCGATCAGCATGCTGAGCCCCAGATTGCCTTTGGCCGCCTGCCTCGAGGCGTTCTTCCTCTTACCGTCCTCCTCGTCCTCCTCCACCCTCAGGACGGCCTCCACGTTCACACCCTTCATCTGGACACACACACAGAGGGCTAACGCTCATTCCTTATCTGTGCATGTTATCTGAGAAACGTGTGAGCGGTGTTTAAAGGGGTCACATGATGTGATTTCTCTTTGAAGTGTTACAAGCTGCACACATGAAATTCCTGAAGTTACAAAGACTAACGTCTCAAAACCAAAGAGATATTCTTTATCAAAGTTAAGACTCGTCCACGGCGTGTGTGTGTGTGTGAGAGAGAGAGAGAGAGAGAGAGAGAGAGAGAGAGAGAGAGGGGGTCACATCACAGCACATCAGCTATCTTAATCACGGCTTGTGTGTGTGTGTGTGTGAGTGTGAGAGAGAGAGGGTCACATCACAGCACATCAGCTATCTTAATCACGGCTTGTGTGTGTGTGTGTGTGTGTGTGTGAGAGAGAGTGAGAGGGAGAGAGAGAGAAAGAGGGTCACATCACAGCACATCAGCTATCTTAATCATGGCTTGTGTGTGTGTGTGTGTGTGTGTGTGTGAGAGAGAGAAAGAGAGAGAGGGTCACATCACAGCACATCAGCTATCTTAATCACGGCTTGTGTGTGTGTGTGTGTGTGTGTAAGAGAGAGAAAGAGAGAGAGGGTCACATCACAGCACATCAGCTATCTTAATCACGGCTTGTTGTGTGTGTGTGTGTGTGTGTGTGTGTGAGAGAGAGGAGAGAGAGGAGAGAGAACTACAATAATGTACAGTATTTGAAAAATAATGTGTTTTTTTAAACATTTAAAACATTCTGTTACACCAAATAATGATCTTTAAAAAAGCATTATATGACCCCTTCAAAAATATATTTTATGTATTTTAAAAAACATAATATGTGACCCTGGAGCACAAAACCTGTCATAAGTGTTAAGAGAGATTTATGCGTCATCGGAAAGCTGAATATAATAATATTTCCATTGACGTATTGTTTGTTATGATTGGACAATATTTGAAAATTTGGAATCTGAGGGTGCAAAAACATCTGAATATTGAGAAAATCATCTTTAAATTTGTTCTTAGTAATGCATATTACTAATCAAAAATTCAGTTTTGATATATTTACGGTACAAAATATCTTCATGGAACATGATTTTAATATCTAATGATTTTTGTCATAAAATAAAATGTATAATTTTGAGCCATACAATGTATTGTTGTCTATTGCTACAAATATAGCTGTGCTGCTTATGACTGGCTCCGGGGACACATATATCTGACAGGGCATGTCTCTTTTGTTTGAAGAGCTGAAAATAAACAAGGCTTGACGGTGTGCGAACTGTAAAATGTATCTAGGATCACTTGTGCAAATAACACAATGTTTGCAGTCAATGTGGAGTTTATAGATCCCAGATGGACCTGTGTTTCGGGTTCAGAGGCATTCCTGTGTTTTGCGGCCTGCACCTGTTTGTTATTATCGAAGGCGTGTTCCTCGATGTCTTCCTCCAGACGGTCTGCGGCCTTCCTCACGTCCTCCAGGATCTCGTCCAGCATGGACAGGGTCTTGTTTCGATCCCGTGCCACTTTCAGCACCTCCTGCTGGTGTTTCTCCGCCGCCACCAGCTCCATGTACTCCTGCTCCTCCTGTGAAGACACGTTTACTCATGACCAGTGTTGGGTGTAACTAGTTACTTTAGGTTACTACAGTGATGTGGAATCGGTGGGCGGGGCTAAACAGGCAGTGATGTGGAATCGGTGGGCGGGGCTAAACAGGCAGTGATGTAGAATCGGTGGGTGGGGCTAAACAGGCAGTGATGTGGAATCAGTGGGCGGGGCTAAACAGGCAGTGATGTAGAATCGGTGGGCGGGGCTAAACAGGCAGCGATGTGGAATCGGTGGGCGGGGCTAAACATGTGTGTAAAACAACAAACTAGCGATTTATAATAATTTGTAATTGTATATACAGTGTTGTGATTAATTGTGTCCGGAGGATGTATGGTGACTGAGTAGTTCTGACATCAAATCTTTACTCAAAACACAGCTAGTTTATGCAGGCAAATTTCAGTTTTGACAATAAGGGACCTTTATAATAACTGAGGGTCAGTGAAGGAAAGCCTTCCTGCAGGATATGACCTCATCATCACCCACCTTGATGGCGGCGTCCCTGAGCGCCTGCAGTCTCTGCCGGCTGCTGTCCTTCATGTTGACCACGTCTCGGAGGTTGCCCTTCATCACGCGCTGCAGTCCCTCGGCGGCCTGGAAGAGCGAGCGCTCGCTCTCGTTGAGCTCGCGCTGGAACACCTCCAGCGTGTGAAGGCGGAAGAGCTTCTCGGGCAGCGCCAGCGTCTCGTCCCGCTCCAGCGCCGCGCCGGCCGCGCTCAGCTTACGCACCGCCGACTGCTTCTGCCGCAGCAGCACAGAGAGACGCCTGCAGTTCTCCGTCACCCACGGGTGCTGTTTGGGCTGCAGCGCCACCACCAGGCCGAAGCACAGCACTGCGCACAGAGCTCGCATGATCACAGACTCATACGTGACCTTGGAGCAAACACAGGTTTATTTGTAGCAATAGACAATACATTGTATGGGTCAAAAATATCAATTTTTATTTTATGACAAAAATAATTAATCATATTTTGTATGGTATATATCAAAACTTAATTTTATGATCATTAATATGCATTGCTAAGAACTTAAAAAGGTGATTTTCTCAATATTCAGAAATTTTTGCACCCTCAGATTTTCAAATATTGTCCAAACCATACATCAATGGAAATATTATGTATTCAGCTTTATAATAAAATGACGGAACAAATGGCCTTAATTTAATCTAAACAAGAGAACAAATTCGTTGCAATTAATTCTTAAGATATATATATATTTATTTGTTTTGCATATATGTTTGGGGCTCTGTATAAATCAGTGTTGTAATGCAAATAAATGAAAGCTCTTTGTATTTTCCTCTTAATTTAAAATAAATGATTAGTTTTTACTTCTAGTGTAAAACACAACAATAAACCAAACAAACAAAAATGCTTATATTAAACCGATATTAACCATATAGGTGCTTTTGAGGAAAGTAATCGGCGTGTGACTGAACAACGATAAACCACAGTAATCAGATCTCTTTGTTTATTTCATAACAATCACGTCGTCATCAGCAGATGAACGCTAACGACTTCTGGATCAGCTGAGCGCACAGGTGTGTCAGTAACTAGACAAACAACCTGTGTGTTTACCTATCCGCACAAATACAGGTTTATTCATCACTGAAGCACGAGAAAGAGCTAATATTGAAGAAATAATGATAATATACTATATTGCCAAAAGTATTGGCACCCCATCTAATGAAAGGTTTGACTACTTTAGTAATGTCCATGAGTACAAATCTTAATGTTTAAGCATATAATGATATTCTAGGGAATCTAATTTTATAGCAACAGTTTGGACAGAACCCTTTTCTATTCTAAAGAAGGGGTGCCAATACTTTTGGCAATATAGTGTATCATGAAGTGCATTATATTGATCAAAATGCTCCTCTCTCAAGTTATTTTTCTAGTTTATGGTCATGTGTTCCTGGTAGGTGGACCCATGGTTAGGTTTTATTAATTACATCAAATCTTTTGCCAAATATCACATTCATAAATGCTATTTTTCTGATAAGAAACACACCTTTATAGTTTCGCTGACTTCAGTAAAATTAAACATTGACAATATTAGAGACTCTTTGAACTTTATTTTTATATTTATATTTATACATACTTGTACTTTTTATTATGTTTATACTTCTACCTCAGCAACTTTATTAATTTTAATTAGCTACTGTTTTAATTGTGTCTTGTTTTATGGATCATACAAATACTGCTGTTCAAAAGTTAGGGATCAGTTTTTTTTTACCGAAGTCTCTTCTGCTCATTAAAGCTGTATTTATTTGATTAAAAATACAGAAAAAAATATAATTTTGTGAAATATTATTAGAATTTAAAATAACAGTTTTCTGTTTTAATATCTATTAAACTGCAATTTATTTCTGTGATCAAATCTGTATTTTCAGCATCATTACTCCAGTCTTCAGTGTCACATGATCTTCAGAAATCATAATAATATGCTGATTTATTATTAATGTTATTATCAACTTTTTTCAGGATTATTAAATTAATATTAAATTAAAAAGAACAGTATTTATTAAAATGGAAATCTTGTGTTACACTACCTATAAATTAAGTAAAATAAATATTTATCTTTTTTTATTAAGTAATTAATATTTGTATTAATCAAGGATGTGTTAAATGGATAAAAATTGATATATTACATTTTAAATAAATTGTGTTATTTATTTTTAACTAATTATTCATAAAAGAATTCTGAAAAAAAGTATCAGTTTCCCAAAATAATATAGCGTATATGAACAGTTTCAACATTAATAATAAATCAGCATATTATTATGATTTCTGAAGATCATGTGACACTGAAGACTGCAGTAATGATGCTGAAAATACAGATTTGATCACAGAAATAAATTACAGTTTAATAGATAGATTTAATAAAACAGAAATTGAAATAATATATCAATATATATGTATATATTTTTTTTTGACTCAATCATAATAAATCTTACTGATCATAAACCTATTTTCAATGCACAACAAACTAAACTAAAAATAAATATTCAAAACGTAATTTTTTTTAGATCCGACATCTCATATACATTTTAAATTAATAAAATAATATTTAATAAAATGTTAATATTTAATCCATATTCCGAAACACATTAGCGTCAGTTGATGACGTGTTGTTGATGTTTAAGAATCATTTCACTAAACGACATCTGACTATGAATATGTTATTGAAAGTATAAGCATATATATATATACCCTCATTAGATCCGTCCATCAAACGCGTTAACGACAGTCTGCACGATAATATCCGCGCTAATACAACGACACCGAGAGAGAGACGCCGAAACACAGAGAGAGAACAGAGAGAGAGAGAGAGAGAGAGAGAGAGAGAGAGAGAGAGAGAGAGAGAGAGAGAGAGAGAGAGAGAGAGAGAGAGAGAGAGAGAGAGAGAGTACTAACTCATACCTGGTAAGTGGTGCTCGTGCTGGTAACCGGCAGAACTAGTCAGTAAACGAAGGAAACAATCGCGCTCTTGTGACCCCACACACCGCGAGCGGCTGCTCTGAAACCGGCAGACCGCGCGAGACAGTACCGGGGAGATCCGGTGGCGCTCATTCTGCGTTAAACTACGCCGAGAGTTCGCGGGAGGTCGACGAACGTTAGTCGCGTTTGTGTGTCGTACGATCCGGTGGCTGTCATTACTCGTGTTGTTGTGTTTAGGCTTAATTAGCTTTGAAAACAGGACCGAGGGGACTTCTGAATCATAACAGTCGCTTGGGCATTGTGGGATTTGTAGTTTGTTTT
>CM049799.1:15752589-15782589 GCA_027422405.1 Ptychobarbus kaznakovi | reverse complement strand
CTGGAAGTTCAGAGCGGCGACGCAGTGCGAGTTCAGCCGCGGAGAGTTCCTGGAGGGCATGGCCGAGCTGGGGTGAGACCACAGCGTTTACTTGATCAGAAATACTGGATAAATATCAAATATTAGTATGATTTAAAACTGTTTTCTGTGGGATTATGTGTTAAGCTATAATTGATCAAATCTGTATTTTCAGCATCATTACTGCAGTTTTCAGTGTCACGTGATCTTCAGAAATCATAATAATATGCTGATTTATTATCAATGTTAAAGCTTTTATTCATTACATTGATCAAAAGTGTCAGTTAAGACATTTATAATGTTATAGATGATTCAAATAAATGCTGTTCTTTTGAATCCTGAAAATAAAATGTATCCGTTTTCACAAAAATATTGTGCTGTTTTCAACATTGATAATAATCATAAATGGTTCATGAGCAGCATATTAGAATGGTTTCTGAAGATCATGTGACCGTACACATTGTTTCAAAACAGTGTTCATTAATTTTAGCTATAAATAGATAATACAAATCAATAATAAAATAAAAAAGAAATGAGATCTCATGATGAAGCCTGTTTTTAAGCCTGACATTATTTCTATGCAGATACATTATTTGATCCTTGTGTGTGTGTGTGTGCGTGCGTGCGTCCGTGTGTCTGTGTGTGTGTGTGTGCGCGTGCGTCTGTGTGTGTGTGTGTGTGTGTGTGTGTGTGTTTGCTTGTCTATGTGTTTGTGTGTGCGTGCGTGCGTCTGCATCTGCGTGCGTTCGTGTGTGTGTTTGTGTGTGTGTGTGTGTGTGTGCGCGTGTGTGTGTGTGTGCGTCCGTGTGTCTTTGTTGTGTGTGTGTGTGTGTGTGTGTGTGTGTGTGTGTGCGTCTGCGTGCATTCGTGTGTGTGTGTGTGTGTGCGTGTTGTGTGCGTGTATGTGTGTGCGTGCGAGCGTCTATGTGTGTACGTGTACGTGTGTGTGTGTGTGTGTGTGTGTGTGTGTAGGTGTGACAGTCCAGAGAAGCTGAGGAGTCTTTTACCCAGACTAGAGCAGGAGCTGAAGGATTCTGGGAAGTTCAGAGACTTCTATCAGTTCACGTTTAGCTTCGCCAGAAGTCCCGGACAGAGAAGGGTTTAGGTGAGCGGCTCATCTAGTGAACATCAGCTCCTGTGTTCCCTACACAGGGATCGTGCTGTAGTCTGGTCATACAAACACAGGTCTATTTACTTGGTTTGAACCTGATTTTTGGTACAATGCATGCAACATTAATTGCAATGATTTTATTAATTTAATCTTCATCAGTATTTAGGGCCCAAGCACCGACCCTATTGGAATTGCTCAGTTTCTTCTTTTATTCAAAATAAATCACATTTTTGAAGGCCTAAACATGCTCGAAAACTCCAGAACTGCAGATCTGCCAAACATGTAAATCTGATATAGGGTTCAGAAGTGGCAAAATGGCTCAATAGCGCCACCTATAAAATGTAAACGAAGTGTCCCTCGGGCTGTGTTTCACGTACATGTACAAAATTTGGTGGATACGTGTAACAAACCAATACCTACAAAAAAGTCTCTCGGTAACAAATCCGAAACCCAACAGGAAGTTTGTTATTTCTAATTTTCTCGGCAAGTTTTGTGCCGTTTTTGCCATTTTCAGGCGTTATATTTTAACGAACACCTCTAAAAAAATCAGCGGCGAATTTGGTCAGTGTAATCGAAAGCCCTTTGTGACGTTAAATTGCGAAGATCTTGAGTTTTCGTTGAAAGGCGTGTCCTGACTAATTTCGATGTTTGGCCATGAAACAGGAAGTTGTTATAACTCAGGCATGCAATGTTCGATCTCTCACTCTATCTATCTATCTATCTCTCACTCTCTCTTTCTATCTATCTCTCACATATATCTATCTCTCACTCTATCTATCTATCTATCTATCTCACTCTCTCTATCTCTCACTTTATATCTATCTCTCTCTCACTCTATCTCACTCCCTCTCTCTCTCTCTCTCTGCGTGTGTGCGGCAGCGACTGAGTACAGAAAACGGAGCGCGAGTCCCGAAAGGCGTGCGAATGAAAAACTTTCACTCTATGGTGGTTAAACTCATCAGTTAATCCACGACTCACATGCGACTCACTTTTTGTATCAAAAGATGAGTGTCCTGGAGCACAGACGCAGTCATAAGCAGCACGAGTACAAACCACCTGTAGCAGCACACTCTCCTCTATGCACTAGACACTTTTCCTAACACTGCTATGTTTACACAATCCCACAAAAGACTCGGCAATATATGTATGTTTACATGCTCATGCACTACCACAAATCTTTTTGTACTGTTCCTCAGCTAGCTGCTTGACTCACAATGTTTCTCTCTGCACATGTACAGTATTTATGTGAAGCATTCGCATAGTTTGTATTTTTTATCTTTAGTTGTATAGATAAAACAATATATATATAGTATACTTAGTCAAAATCTGTCAGTAGGTTAGTTGTGTATAGGTTTATAGTGTTTTACATCATTGTTGCATGTCTGTATTTATGTCTGTATTTATGTAGCACCGTGGACCCATGAGGCACGACATTTCGTTCCACTGTATGTCCCCACATGTAGCGGAATGACAATAAAGCTCAACTTGAACTTGAACTTGAACTTTATACACATTGTATGGGTCAAAATTATCAATTTTGATTTAATGCCAAAAATCATTAGGGTACTAAGATCATATTTTGTATCGTAAATATATCAAAACTTAATTATTGATTAGTAATATGCATTGCTAAGAACAAAGAAAAGGTGATTTTCTCAATATTCAGATGTTTTGGCACCCTCAGATTCCAGATTTACAAATATTGTCCAAACCGTACATCAATGGAAATATTGACCCTTGTGACTGGTTTTGTGCTCCAGGGTCATATTTGGTAAAAGATGCTAATACAAAGTGCTTAAGTTGTCTCAAACGTACTTCATAAACCCTGCAGCAGTGTCCCACGGTGTCTGTCTCAGATCTGGAGATGGCCGTGGCCTACTGGAATCTCGTCCTGACCGGCCGCTTTAAGTTCCTGGACCTCTGGAACACGTTCCTTCTGGTACGTCACTTATTACAGAACTATACACTCTTGTGTTGAAGCACACTGGTGTGATCGATAGGGGTGTGCGATATATAGCGTCTGCGATATTATCGTAATTGTTGTTTTAACGATGTGCAATTTGACAATATCGAGTATTTTGCAAAAACCCAACTAACACCTACATAGTGCACGCATACATTAGCCTGCATGGTGATTAATGAAGCGGGTTAATCAGTGCACGTGTGCAATTAGAGCGTGTTCTTTCACTGCATGATTCAGTCGATTAAAATGCATTAAGAGTGATCGCAAAATTCAAGATATGGGGGCAGAAAATGTATATATTTACGTTTCATATAGTTAAAATCACACGAAGGGTGCCGTTTTTTCTTCAAAAATAAGCATGATTACAAATGTGATATTGATTTTATACAACAGTTCAATAAACAATAAGTTAATATTAAGAGACTTACATTTTAGACGCCATATTGCCTGTTTTTGCTGCATTTCGCCGACAAAAAATAATTCCAAACAGCCACAGCGATGTTTTGAGTCTCAGTGATTCGTTCCTGAATGATTCAATCGTTTAAATGATTCGGTTCAGTCGCAGTGACTCACTTGCTAAATGATTCAATCGTTCAAATGATTCAGTTCAGTCGCAGTGAATCACTTGCTAAATGATTCAATCGTTCAAATGATTCGGTTCAGTCGCAGTGAATCACTTGCTATATGATTCAATCGTTTAAATGATTCGGTTCAGTCACAGTGAATCACTTGCTAAATGATTAAATCGTTTAAATGATTCGGTTCAGTCGCAGTGAATCACTTGCTAAATGATTCAATCGTTTAAATGATTCGGTTCAGTCGCAGTGAATCACTTGCTAAATGATTTAATCGTTCAAATGATTCGGTTCAGTCGCAGTGAATCACTTGCTAAATGATTCAATAGTTCAAATGATTCGGTTCAGTCGCAACGACTCACTTATTAACAGTGACTTACTGCCACCTGCTGGTGGTTTAATTTCACATTTAAAGTCTATTTTCATTTTTTAAATAATTGTAAATATCGGTATTCAATATTTTATGTTTAAAATGTCAAAAAATGATGTATTTGTAACTGGTTAAAGCGCTCCATGTCCCTCTGAGCTGCATTAAACCGTGTGTGAACACATCTAAACACTTCTGCAAAGATTAATTTTGATAACACTAGTTTTATTTGTTTGATAACTGCCTAAATGTGTATTATCTTAATTGACTGGTTAAATGTAACAATTTGACTCAAAAGATGTACACTTTTAGAAACAAAAATGCTTTATTAAAGGTAAAAATCTAATTTAAACTTAAATTAAAAGATTAATCACTGATGTGAACTGAGCACACAGCATATGAAGAATATCATAAACTGATGCTGTGCACGGTATTCAGATATCACAATAACACACTCGGCAAAATATCATCTAATTATCGTTATCGAAAAAAATCCCCAAAATATCGCGATATCATTTTTTTCAATATCGCACACCTCTAGTGATCGACGCGCTGATGATGCTATATCTGACGCAGCTCAAGCATTAAGAGGTTTTTCTGATGAACCCGTGGTGCTTCTGTTTCTGTAAAGGAGCATCATAGAAAATCCATCACTAAAGACACGTGGAACCTGCTGCTGGACTTCGGGAACATGATCGCAGATGACATGTGCAACTACGACGAGGAGGGTGAGTCCGATCCATCGACTCGACTGAAACCTGTCTATTAATAGCTCACAAAAACATCACATTAATGCATTTGGAAGATTGCACGTCATAGACGTCTCTTCTGCTCACCGAGGCTGTGTTTATTTGATCCAAATACAGTACAATTCTGAAATATTTTTATTATTTAAATCAGCTGTTTTCTGTGTGATTATGTGTTAAACTGTAATTGATCAAAGCTGTATTTTCAGCATCATTACTCCAGTGTCACATGATCTTCAGAAATCATAATAATATGAAATATTTCTGATTATTATCAGTTGAGTCAATATTTTCAGGATTCTTTAATGAATAGAAATATCTAAAGTTTAAAAATAAAACATTATACACACTATAGATTCAAAAACGTGGAGTCAGTGTTATTTTTTAAGGATAGAAATTAATATTTGTATTCATCAAGAATGCTTTAAA
Organism: Ptychobarbus kaznakovi; assembly: GCA_027422405.1. NCBI lineage: Eukaryota > Metazoa > Chordata > Actinopteri > Cypriniformes > Cyprinidae > Ptychobarbus > Ptychobarbus kaznakovi. Next base: position 15,777,380 of record CM049799.1, on the reverse strand, counting down.
TTGATCAAAAGTGATGATAAAGACATTTATAATGTTACAAACGATTTCTATTTCAGATAAATGCTGACTTTTTATTCATCAAAGAAACCTGAAAAAATTCTACTCTTTAAAATTAATCATTTAAAGAAGCAAATATGAATATTATTATGATTTCTGAATATCACGTGACACTGGAGACTGCAGTAATGATGCTGAAAATACAGATTTGATCAATTATAGTTTAACACATATTCACTGAAAACAGATGTTTTAAATCATAATAATATTTCACAAAAAATTCTGTATTTTGGATCACGTAAACAGTGAGCAGAAGAGACTTCGTTTGACTGGTTTTGTATTAGCGCTGCACGATTATGGCAAAAATCATAATTGTCGATTATTCCCTTGAAATTGTAATTGTGATTATTAATTTCTATTATCACAATTTACATCGAATGATGTTTATACCGTTGTTTGAAAAACAAGAACATCTGAAAAACGTTCTATAGTAGCCTCTAATGAATAAAAATATGCATGCTATTATAATGCTATACTAAAACTAAAATTAAAACACGTAGAAAGAAAATAAAACATCTTAAGCACACAGAATAACATAAGTGTGTTTTGAAAGATTAATTGCCGCTTTGAACGATTACGTAATTAGGCGCGTATTACCCTTCAAATTGCGCAAATTAAAATTGCGCATTGAAAATTCGCTTAATGAAAAGTGCATAAATTTAACAAAAACTCCCATATATCGCATACACATTTTTTTAACGCCTGGTTTTTCAGGCAATTCGAAAAATTAATAATTAGCAAAAGTTCAATGAAAACTTTATTTCCACATTTACAGTCACGTGGCGTATGTAAAACGCCACATAATCATTATTCAATGTACTATAGCCTCCAGAAACACTTCATACGTGGTGGCTCTGGAATATAAGGGCTTTCCCTGACATTAATGCTTAGATAATGTACACGGCGCATGTGTGCGGCGCCGCTGAAGCGGACTGCGGCCGCTCGTCGATGCTTGTGTTTATTCCAGCTACGCCACGCATGTTATGAAGCGTCTCTCCTCGCTGCTTCTGGAAACATACACGCTTACGCCTCATGTGAATACATATCGCCAAAACCCGTTTGTGACGAGTGGGGCGGGGCCGAGGGAACGGAGCGAGGCCGGTGGAGTTAATGATGATGATGAGCGACACCTGCACCACTCACCGGTCTCGAGTCCCACGGAGGAGCTCCGGAAGGATAAAAGGAGGAGCGACGTGTTTCTTTCATGTTTGTTTATTTTATTATTAAAGTGTTTTAATAATAATAAGGAAGGCTCGCTGCCGGACTCCTGGGTCGAGGAGGGGTGGCTGCCGGGCTCCTGGGTCGAGGAGGGTGGCTGCCGGGCTCCTGGGTCGAGGAGGGGTGGCTGCCGGGCTCCTGGGTCGAGGAGGGGTGGCTGCCGGGCTCCTGGGTCGAGGAGGGGGTGGCTGCTGTGGGCTCCTGGGTCGAGGAGGCTCGGTGACTGCGGGCTCCTGTGGGTTGAGGAGGCGAGGTGGGGTGACGCCGGGGCTCCTGGGTCGAGGAGGGGTGGCTGCCGGGCTCCTGGGTCGAGGAGGGGGTGACTGCCGGGGCTCCTGGCGAGGAGGGTACCGGGCTCCTGGGTCGAGGAGGGGTGACTGCCGGGCTCTGGGTCGGGATGGGTCGTGCTCCTGGGTCGAGGAGGGCTCGCTGCCGGGCTCCTGGGTCGAGGAGGGGTGGCTGCCGGGCTCCTGGGTCGAGGAGGGGTGGCTGCCGGGCTCCTGGGTCGAGGAGGGCTCGCTGCCGGGCTCTGGGTCGAGGAGGGCTCGCTGCCGGGCTCCTGGGTCGAGGGGTGACTGACTGCTGGGCTCCTGGGTCGAGGAGGGTTGGCTGCCGGCTCCTGGGTCGAGGAGGGCTCGCTGCCAGGCTCCTGGATCGAGAGGGCTCACTGCCGGCTCCTGGGTCGAGTAGGGGTGGCTGCCGGGCTCCTGGGTTGAGGAGGGGTGGCTGCCGGGCTCCTGGGTCGAGGAGGGTTGGCTGCCGTGCTCCTGGGTCGAGGAGGGCTCGCAGCCGGGCTCCTGGGTCGAGGAGGGGTCGCTGCCGGGCTCTTGGGTCGAGGAGGGAGTGGCTGCGGGTCCTGGGTCGAGGAGGGCTCGCTGCCGGGCTCCTGGGTCGAGGAGGGGTGGCTGCCGGGCTCCTGGGTCGAGGAGGGCTCGTGCCGGGCTCCTGGGTCGAGGAGGGGGGGGGGCTCGCTGCGGGGCTCCTGGGTCGAGGAGGGGTGGCTGCCGTCTCCTGGGTCGAGGAGCGATGAGGGTTTTTTGTGACGAGTGGCCGAGTGCCGAGGGAACGGAGCGAGGCCGGTGGAGTAAATGATGATGAGCGACACCTGCGCCACTCACTCTGTGTTACATTGTTGCCATGAGAGGCAAAAGGTTACGATTTAGTCTCAAAACATTGGTTAATGGAAACGGCGTAATTGCGAAATACGTTTTTATCGACATTGATAACGTTTCGCGCAACTGTAATGCAAACGCGCCTATTGTGGCATCCGTAATTAATTGTGCAGCCCTAACATTGCAATCAACCGAACCCATGACCTACTGTAGGAAGCTGATTCAATAGAAGCATGACTCGTTGTTTTGTTATTAATAACATGATTTGATGTTTGTGTTTGGTCCTCAGGTGCGTGGCCGGTGCTCATCGATGACTTCGTGGAATTCGCTCGGCCGATTGTGGCGGCGGGAAATCACAAGACTCTATAACGAGCGCTAACGGGGAGGCCGAGTCTCCCTACACTTGACTTTTTTAATAAAAAAACAAGAAATGCATTTAAAACATATATATATTATTAAACACAGTTTGTATATTGTGAGTCAGCGGCGTCCTAAACTACACACGTGTCACTGGAGCACAAAACCAGTGCAATAGCCAACAATACATTATTAAACAAGATATTAAGATCATGTTCCATGAAGATATTTTGTGTCGTAAATATATCAAAATGTTTTTGATTAGTAATATGCATTGCTAAGAACAACTTTAAAGATGATTTTCTCAATGTTCAGATGTTTTGGCACCCTCAGATTCCATATTTTCTAATATTTTCCAAACCATACATCAATGAAATATGATTCATGCATAAATCTCACTTAACCCTTATGACTGGTTTTGTGCTCCAGGGTCACGGGCTCAACACACAGGTGCATGTCTGGTTGTTCGTGAATATTAATCGTGCAGAACTTCACCTCGATGAGTTTGTTTCTTCATCCGATTTGGAGAAATGTCTCAGCAATGGAAGTGAATGGGTGCCGTCAGTCTGATAAATCATCACAATAATCCACAGCACTCATTAGTCAACATCTGGAGAAGACACAAATCCAGCATTAAGATGTTCATAACTCATAATAACGCTGATTTTATGTCCTTCACTTTGGTACATGTGTGATATCCGTCACGTCGCTGGGGACCGGTTCAGCTCATCACTTCAGTGTTATTATGTATGTAAATAAAGATTATTTAACAAAACTCATTCCCCAACTGAAGTCATATATTAATGCTTTGGCCCCAAGTATGAACTGATAATCTGATGTGACTCCAAATTCACATCATCAACATAAAACAACGTCTGCAGCTTGTGTCTTTGAGTGACACTGAATGGAGAAGGTTGAGGAAAAGTGGGCGTTACCTATCGGAACGGAGTCACGTGATTGGAGGAGGAGTTCAGATGAAAGGCGGAGCTAGTCATAGCATTCGGATTAGAATAACAAACACTAATGATTCATTCACAATAATAAGTATGGTGACCATACCCCCCCCCCCCACCCCCCCCCCCCCGCCCTTTAATATACAGTCAAACCAAAACTTATTCAGACATCATCATATCACACTTTATTCACTATAATGCTAATAAAAATACAAACCTGATTCCAAAAAAGTTGGGACACTGTACAAATTGTGAATAAAAAAGGAGTGCAATAATTTACAAATCTCATAAACTTATATTTTATTCACAATAGAATATAGATAACATATCAAATGTTGAAAGTGAGACATTTTGAAATGTCATGCCAAATATTGGCTCATTTTGAATTTCATGAGAGCTACTCATTCCAAAAAAGCTGGGACAGGTAGCAATAAGAGGCCGGAAAAGTTAAATGTACATATAAGAAACAGCTGGAGGACCAATTTGCAAATTATTAGGTCAATTGGCAACATGATTGGGTATAAAAAGAGCCTCTCAGAGTGGCAGTGTCTCTCAGAAGTCAAGATGGGAAGAGGATCACCAATTCCCCCAATGCTGCGGCGAAAAATAGTGGCGTAGCAATATCAGAAAGGAGTTTCTCAGAGAAAAATTGCAAAGAGTTTGAAGTTATCATCATCTACAGTGCATAATATCATCCAAAGATTCAGAGAATCTGGAACAATCTCTGTGCGTAAGGGTCAAGGCCGGAAAACCATACTGGATGTCCGTGATCTTCGGGCCCTTAGACGGCACTGCATCACATACAGGAATGCTACTGTAATGGAAATCACAACATGGGCTCAGGAATACTTCCAGAAAACATTGTCGGTGAACACAATCCACCGTGCCATTCGCCGTTGCCGGCTAAAACTCTATAGGTAAAAAAAGAAGCCATATCTAAACATGATCCAGAAGCGCAGGCGTTTTCTCTGGGCCAAGGCTCATTTAAAATGGACTGTGGAAAAGTGGAAAACTGTTCTGTGGTCAGACTAATCAAAATTTGAAGTTCTTTTTGGAAAACTGGGACGCCATGTCATCCGGACTAAAGAGGACAAGGACAACCCAAGTTGTTATCAGCGCTCAGTTCAGAAGCCTGCATCTCTGATGGTATGGGGTTGCATGAGTGCGTGTGGCATGGGCAGCTTACACATCTGGAAAGGCACCATCAATGCTGAAAGGTATATCCAAGTTCTAGAACAACATATGCTCCCATCCAGACGTCGTCTCTTTCAGGGAAGACCTTGCATTTTCCAACATGACAATGCCAGACCACATACTGCATCAATTACAACATCATGGCTGCGTAGAAGAAGGATCCGGATACTGAAATGGCCAACCTGCAGTCCAGATCTTTCACCCATAGAAAACATTTGGCGCATCATAAAGAGGAAGATGCGACAAAGAAGACCTAAGACAGTTGAGCAACTAGAAGCCTGTATTAGACAAGAATGGGACAACATTCCTATTCCTAAACTTGAGCAACTTGTCTCCTCAGTCCCCAGACGTTTGCAGACTGTTATAAAAAGAAGAGGGGATGCCACACAGTGGTAAACATGGCCTTGTCCCAACTTTTTTGAGATGTGTTGATGCCATGAAATTTAAAATCAACTTATTTTTCCCTTAAAATGATACATTTTCTCAGTTTAAACATTTGATATGTCATCTATGTTGTATTCTGAATAAAATATTGAAATTTGAAACTTCCACATCATTGCATTCTGTTTTTATTCACAATTTGTACAGTGTCCCAACTTTTCTGGAATCGGGTTTGTATAATGTGTCAGAACAAATTAATATTGACAAAGAAAGGTATGTAATGAATTATGTTGAATTGCTGTCAGCTGTTAAATTTAAGATAAAATCAATTAAGCTCAATGCTTCGTTTTGTTCAGTCTGTGTGTAAAAGATCAAATTAGCAATTAAAACATGCTCCGCTCAAAGTCTATCAATATTTTTTGCTCCCAAATTTTACTGGAAATCCACTTTATGATATAATGTCACAGATTACTTTATTTTGCTATCCTCACTTATAAATGTGTCCCTGGAGCCAGTCATAAGCAGCAAATATTTGTAGAAATAGACAACAATACATTGTATGTGTTGAAAATTATACATTTTTATTATATGCCCAAAATCATTAGATATTAAGATCATGTTCCATGAAGATATTTTGTACCGTAAATATATCAAAACTAGTAATATGCATTGCTAAGAACAACTTTAAAGATGTTTTTGCACCCTCAGATTCCAGATCTTTGGAAATATTGTCCAAATCATACATCAATGGAAATTTATGATTTATTCAGCTTTCAGATGATGCATAAATCTCACTTAACCCTTATGACTGGTTTTGTGCTCCAGGGTCACATATGAACTATAGTGTCTGCACTTAATAGTAAAGAATTATATCTGTGTCTTGTGTATACATGTGTGTGTGTGTGTGTAGTGTTACCGGGTCTGCCGCCTGAAGAAGCTCAGCTCCACGCTGTAGGATCTCCGGCTCCTTCATGGAGAAGTTCCAGGCTGCGATGGTTCTCGGAAGAGTGGGAGACGCGCTGGGATACCGCAAGGGCCGCTGGGAAGTGTGCATCTCAGGGAAACAGATTCAGCAGGAGCTGGCGGCTCTCGGGGGCCTCGGGGCCCTAACGCTGGACGCTGAGAACTGGCCCCTCAGTGACGGAGTCCTGATGCACATGACCACCGCAGAGGCGCTGATCACCGGTGAGACCAAACACGAGGGATTAAAAGATACAAAAGACATTAATGCTTTTATTCATGAAGGATGCATGGAATTAATTCAAGGCGTTTATAATTTCACAAAAGATTTCTATTCAAATAAATGCTGTTCTTTTGAACTTTATATTAATCAAAGAATCTCATAATTATGACTTTTCATCTCATAATTTTTATTTATCTCATAATTATGACTTTTCATCTCATAATTATCTTATCTCATATTTTTGACTTTTCATCTTATAATTATCTTATCTCATATTTTTGAATTCATCTCATAATTATCTTATCTCATATTTTTGACATCATCTTATAATTATCTTATCTCATATTTTTGAATTAATCTCATAATTATCTTATCTCATATTTTTGAATTAATCTCATAATTATCTTCTCATATTTTTGACTTTTCATCTTATCTCATATTTTTGAATTCATCTCATAATTATCTTATCTCATATTTTTTTATTCATCTCATAATTATCTTATCTCATAATTATGACTTTTCATCTCATAATTATTTTATTTCAAAATTTTGACTTTTCATCTCATAATTATCTTATTTCATAATTGGGACTTTTTTCTCTAATAATAGTTACTTTTCATCTCAATTTCGAGAGATGTTTCGTCTAATAACTTTTATATTTTTTTTATCTCATAATTGCTCATTTTTTTTTATAATCAAGACATTTTATCTCATAACTCTGAATTGTAATCTTATAATTGTAACTTTTTCTCAAAATTATGGTGCGGTATCTCATAATTTCAACTTTCATAAGTCAAAAATTTTGATAAAAGTGAGATAAAAAGCCATAATTATGAAATACCAAGTCACGATAATGAGATAAAAGGTCTTAATTGTAAAATAAAAGATGATAATATAATTTTTTTGACTTTTCATTTCATAATTTAGCCTTTCTATAAAATAATCATGATCTCATGATCATGATCATCAAGACTGTGAGTGTATTTGTTCCATATCTATAAATGTAACTCTATGTAAGCTCTCTCCGCTTGTGTCTGGGCTGAATCCAAGTGAAATCCCTCTGCTGGCCGTGGCGTCTCTCACTAACTCTCTGAAATGTGAATGATGATAATACAGCGATCTTTCCTCACACAGACGTGACACGGATGCTTTCCTCCACATGACTCACACACAGACCCAGAATAGAGCTGCGGGTCACGGTCATCTAATGCGCCGTGACACACGCTAATCTCCGAGAGCTGGTAGATAACGATAGCTTTAGTGAGGCTCCACAGAGCTGTAATCCAGCAGGGTCCCATCCAGAAGAGCCCGAATAGACCCGAGTGACCGGGATCCTCAACACAGACAACACAGGCTTATCATCATTTCAACTTTGTCTTAATTATGACTTTCATAATAGTGACTTTTATCTCATATTTTACATTTTAATCTCATGACTTAATTTCATAATAGTGACTTATCTCATAATTGTGACTGTATATCATAATAGTGACTTTTATCTCATATTTTAACTTTTAATCTCATAATGACTTAATTTTATAATAGTGACTTATCTCATAATTGTGACTTTATATCATAATTATGACTTATCTCATAATTGTGACTTTATATCATAATTATGACTTTTATCTCATTTTTTTACTTTTTAATCTCATAATGACTTAATTTCATAATAGTGACTTATCTCATAATTGTGACTTTATATATCACAACTGTGATTTTGTTTTGTATCTCATTAATATTTTTATTTTAATAATTGTGACATTTTACTTTATAATTAAGAATTCTTCTCTCATAATTATTACTTAGTATATCATAATTTTGACTTTTTCTCAGAATTTTGGTGTAGTATCATAATTTCGGTGTATTAATATAAAACAAAATTATGATATAATACATTTAAATCGACAAAAAGTCATAATTATGACATAAACATCCATTTGTCATAAATATGAATTTTCACATCGTAATATCAACTTTTTACATCAGCATTTAGATTTTTTTTCATAATCATTTTGAATTGATCTCATAAGGACTTTTCTGCTACTATGAATTTTTATGTAATAATTGCAATTTTTACAACACAACTTTTATAACCATATAATATTTTGTTATAATTTGGTTACACTGACGATAAAGAAATCTACAAGTCATAATTATGACAAAATTTAACTTTTTAATCATAATTGACTTTTTATGTAAATTATGATTTTTTTCTAATAATTTTGAATCTACAAAAAGGCATAATTATGACAAAAATAATTTGTATCTTTTTCTCTAATATTATGCATTTTTATAATTTTTAAAAAGCACTTATCCAAACTCCTACACTGTTTGACTGCCAAAACTTTTTGTCATAATTTCAACTTTTTCGTTCATAATTATGGCTTTTTTATTTTTTAATCAAAAGCTTAAACTTCTTATCCACACTACATCCCCGTTTGACCGACGAGATAACAACAAGCAGCGTAATTAAAGCAAACTCCAGCTGGAGAGTGTATCTCTGTCACATATGGATTATGTTGAGTCTGCAGGGTTTACTAGCAGCTCCTGTCGTCTCTGGTTCATGGACACTCAAGCGTTTATGTGGCCTTCATCTGTTTCTGTGGAAGCCCCAGAGGAGCACTAATGCCCTCAGCATGCCTTCCATCCGCCTCACACAAACACTCTAATCAGTGCCTAATCACGGCTAAACCGGTCCTGTGGATGCCTTAGCAACTGATGGTGTCTCCTCAGATTACTGGTGTCTGGAGGATCTGTACCGGGAGCTGGTGCGGCTCTATGTGGAGGCCATGGTGTGTCTGCAGGGTCGAGCTCCAGAGCCCAGCACTGTGCAGGGATGCGTCAACCTCAAGCCACACAACTTCCTGCTAGCCTGGCACACGCCCTTCAATGAGAAAGGTACACACACACGCATGCACGCACGCACGCATGCACACACACACACGCACGCACACAAGCTCACACGCCCTTCAATGAGAAAGGTACACACACACGCTCACACACGCACACACACTCACACGCACGTGTAACGGATGTAGTAGCTATGTAAGGGCTGTGTGTAAAACCTCACTCTCCTGACCTCAAAAAGAGGCGCTCTGGCGACTGACGCTAGAGGCTGTAGCCTTTGGCGTTCCTTGTTAGAGCGCCCGCCTCCCGCACCGGAATCCCGGGTTCGAGACCCGCTCCGACGAGTTGTGGCAGTGTGGACCCGGGGAGTTACATTGGTGCCGTGACCCGGACGGGAGTGAGGTTTAGGGGGGTGAGTGTAACGGATGTAGCTATGCCAGTAAGGGCTGTGTGTAAAACCTCACTCTCCTGACCTCAAAAAGAGGCGCTCTGGCGACTGACGCTAGAGGCTGTAGCCTTTGGCGTTCCTTGTTAGAGCGCCCGCCTCCCGCACCGGAATCCCGGGTTCGAGACCCGCTCCGACGAGTTGTGGCAGTGTGGACCCGGGGGAGTTACATTGGTGCCGTGACGGACGGGAGTGAGGTTTACGGGGTGAGTGTAACTGTACTACCAGTAAGGGCTGTGTGTAAAACCTCACTCTCCTGACTTAAAAAGAGGCGCTCTGGCGACACGCTAGAGGCTGTAGCCTTTGGGTCTTGTTAGAGCGCCCGCTCCCGCACCGGAATCCCGGGTTCGACCTCTCCGACGAGTTGTGGCATGTGGACCGGGGGTTACACGCACACACTCATTCTCACGACACACACGCACAGCCACACACACACGCACACACACATGCACACACACACACACACACACACACACCGCTCACGCACACACACACACACACACACACACACACGCACACACACACACACACACACACGCACACTCTTCACACACACACACACACACACACACCACACACACAAACGTTACACTCACACACACACGCTGTTCACACACACACACACACACACACACACACACACACACACACACACACACACACACACATGTGTTCACTCACTCACACACACACACACACACACACAATTTTAAGCACATAAAAATGTTTAGGTAAATCATATTTTTTTATTTTGTCATGATTATGACTTTCTAACATTTGGACTTTTTCTTAGTATCTCATAACTTAGATTTTTTATGTCATAATTATGACATTTGATCTAATAATGTAGACTTTATCTTATAATTATGACTTAGTGTCTCATAGTTTTAACTGTTTATGTCAATTATGACTAATAATGTAGACTTCATCTAAGTATCTCATAAGTATCTTTTTATGTCATAATTAGGATTTTTTTATCTAATAATGTAGACTTAATCTCATAATTAAGATTAAATATTATGACATTTTATCTAATAATTATGACATTTTATCTAATAATGTAGACTTAATCTCATAATTATGATTTAATAGCTCATAATTTTGGCTTTTATGTCATAATTAGGATTTTTAAATCTAATAATATAGACTTAATCTCATAATTATGATTTAATATCTCATAAATTTGACTTTTTATGTCATAAGACTTTTTATGTCATAATTATGACATTTTATCTAATAATGTAGACTTAGTCTCATAATTATGATTTAATATATTATAATTTTGACTTAATATTTCATAATTTTGGCTTTTATGTCATAATTAGGATTTTTTTAATCTAATAATGTAGACTTAGTCTCATAATTATCATTTAATATCTCATAATTTTGACTTATTATCTCACAATTTTGGCTTTTTATGTCATAATTAGGATTTTTTTCAATCTAATAATGTAGACTTAATCTCATAATTATGATTTAATATCTCATAATTTTGAGTTTTGATCTAATAATGTAGACTGTATGTAGCATTCAGTGATGATGTGTGTGTTGCTGTACTGTAGGTTCTGGTCACGGAGCTGCGTCTAAAGCCATGTGTGTGGGCATGCGCTACTGGCAGCCCCAGCGGCTGGACAGTCTGGTGGAAGTGAGCATAGAGACGGGTCGGATGACCCACAATCACCCCATAGGTGCCCTATCCTCACACGAGCACCCGCCTGTCCTCCATCAGTCCTTCACTGACGTGTCTCGTTCTGTGCGCAGGGTTCCTGGGCTCGCTGTGCACGGCTCTCTTCGCCTCATACGCCATCCAGGGAAAGCCGCTGGTCTGCTGGGGTCGTGACCTCATGACGGTCATTCCCAAAGCGGAGGAGTACTGCAGGAAGACCATCCGGCACATGGCAGGTGAGCCTTTCTGGACACTTATGATTTATGCATATGTGTCCCTGGAGCACAGAATCAGTCATAAGCAGCACGGGTCTATTTGTAGCAATAGACAACAATACACTGTATGGATCAAAATTATGCATGCCAAAAATCATTAGATATTAAGATCATGTTCCATGAAGATATTTTGTACCGTAAATATATCAAAACTTAATTATTGATTAGTAATATGCATTGCTAAGAACAACTTTAAAGATGATTTTCTCAATATTCAGATGTTTATTGTCAAATACAAAATTAAACAGTTTGCGCCCTCTGCGCCTCTTCAACTCTCACGGTTGTCTCAGATATCACTCTCTGTGTTCGTTCCAGCTATCCCCTTTAGCCCAGTCCACGCGCCCGAGTCTCCACTCCGTCTCTCTCTCTCTGCTCCACATTCTCCGGTGGTTTTATCCGGTCTCTGCACGCTAATTACTGCAATCAGACTCAGGTGTTCCTCATTTTGCTCTTGACCCACTTACTCATCGCTGTCTGCTGAGTCTATCTCCCGCTGCAGACTTCGCTGAACCATGCCCCCCTCGCCACATACCCCCACCATCCGACTCATGCCGGGAAGCCCTCCGGCCTGCAGCTCCCCCCCCCCCCATTCCTGGAGAGAAAGTCGGCTACAGTCATCTGCGTCCCGCGCGGTGGTATCTTTCATACGGTGGAGCCACTGCAAGGGCGCGTGGTCTGAACAGAGGGTGAATTCCTGTCCCAGGAGATAATAGCGGAGGGTGAGGACCGCCCACCGGATTGCCAAACACTCCTTTTCAATGGGGCTGCACATCGTCTCTCTCTTAGAGAGCTTTCGACTGATGTACAGCACCGGCTGCTCCTCACCCCCTATCTCCTGGGTCAGGATGGCTCCCAGCCCCCTGTCCGATGCGTCCGTCTGCAGCAAGAGGGGGAGAGAAAAGTCAGGAGAGTGTAATAGCGGCCCGCCACACAGAGCAGCCTTTACCTGGGTGAAAGCCTGCTGACACCGCTCTGTCCACTGGACCGGATCTGGGACCTCCTTTTTAGTGAGGTCAGTCAGCGGGCTGGGGAGGTCCGAATAATTACAGAAGGAATAAACCTTCTGTAATATCCCAGCCCCAGGAACTGCCTCACCTCCTTTTTGGTCTTGGGTCTCGGGCAGGTCACAATGGCTGCCGTCTTATCAATTTGGGGACGCACCTGTCCATAACCCAAGTGGAAGCCCAGATACCGGACCTCCACGCGCCCAATCGCACACTTCTTTGGTGTGTTGGCCGTTAGCCCCGCCTCTCTCAGCGCTCTCAGTACCTCCCGCAGGTGCACCATATGCTGCTGCCAGTCCTGACTGTAGATGATAATGTCATCCAGATCGGCAGCGGCATATGCGGTGTGCGGTCGGAGGATTTTGTCCATGAGACGCTGAAAAGTGGCGGGCGTCCCGAACAACGGAAGTGTAACAAATTGGTGTAATCCAAACGGCATTGTGAAGGCTGACTTTTCTTTGAATAAGGGCGATAAAGGGATCTGCCAATATCCTTTGGTTAAGTCCAGTGTCGAATAAATACGAGCGGTACCCAGCCGATCAAGCAATTCGTCAACCCGCGGCATTGGAAAGGCGTCGAATTTCGACACTGCATTCCCCTTGCGATAATCCACACAGAACCGAACCGAGCCATCTGTTTTAGGTACCAAAACAATCGGGCTCGCCCAGTCACTGTGGGATTCGTCTATTACTCCCATCTCTAACATCGCCTCTAATTTCGACTGAACCACTTTCTTTCTGTGTTCAGGTAACCGATACGGCCGGCTGCGCACTACTACGCCCGGCTCTGTCTCAATATGGTGCTGGATGAGATTGGTTCGACCGGGCAGGGGCGAGAACACGTCTGCAAACTCAGTTTACAATCTTGCCACATCGGTGAGCTGGGAGGGCGAGAGGTGATCTCCCCCTGGGGCCAGAGTGAGTGACTGGATTTTGGTGTTCACTTCTGGCCTGAGATCGTCCTCGCCACTTATCGCCATCGCCAGCATCACCGGCTCCACCTCGCTCCACTTTTTAAGGAGATTGAGGTGGTAGATTTGACGTGCCCCGCTCCGGTCCGTTCGAATCAGGGGAGTAATACAAGTACTTTATCTCCCGGTGCAAAATTGCGTAGTCTGGTTCCCCGATCGTACAGCCGGCTCTGCTTGTCCTGGGCCTGTAACAAATTCTCCATGGAGAGCTGCACCAAGGTGTGGAGTTTTGTTCTCAGGTCCAGCACATGATGAATTTCGTTCTTGCTCTCCGAAGGTCCCTCCTCCCACGTCTCTCTCAGGACATCCAAAACCCTGCGGAGCTGGTGCCCATAAAGGAGCTCGAAGGGGGAAAACCCTGTGGAGGCTTGCGGGACCTCTCGCACAGCGAACAAAAGGGGTTCCAACCATCTATCCCAATTGTTGGCGTCTTCGTGAATGAACTTTCGAATCATTGTCTTCAATGTGCGATTAAATCTTTCCACCAGGCCGTCCGTTTGTGTGTGGTAGACGCTGGTACGAACCGACTTAATTCCCAATAATTCATAAAGTTTGCGTATTGTCCGTGACATAAACGCCGTCCCCTGATCGGTGAGAATCTCTTTCGGGATTCCCACCTGGGAGATCATACGGAACAGGGCCTCCGCTACACTTTTTGCGGAAATGTTGCGGAGCGCCACTGCCTCCGGGTATCGGGTTGCATAATCCACTAGAACTAATGCAAACCGATGCCCCCGTGCTAACCGTTCTAATGGCCCGATGAGGTCCATACCAATTCTCTCGAAGGGGACCTGCATTAGCGGAAGAGGGCGCAATGGCGCTTTTGGGGAGGCTGGGGGATTTACCAACTGGCATTCACGACAAGCCGCACACCACCGGCGTACATTCTCGTGAATGCCCGGCCAGAAAAATCGGGTCATTAAACGGTTCAACGTTGCTGCCTGACCCAGATGCCCTGCCATAGGATTACAATGAGCCGCCTGGAAAAGCATTTCCCGACGGCTTTTTGGTACTAACAACTGGGTTGTATCTTGCTTTGTCTGAGCGTCCTGGGTCACTCGATACAACCTATCTTTTAAAATAGCAAAATAGGGATAAGAAGGGGGCCGTGTGGAGTGGAGAGGCTGACCGTCAATGGAACAGACCTGTTCAAAAGCATTTTTCAGCGATTCGTCCTGAGACTGCTCCAGGGGAAAATCATCACGCTCCGTGAGGATTAGCCTCTCGATCGCGTTCCGTTCCCCCGGTGCCGAATCAGCGGGTCCTGGCTCCGCCTCCCCCGTTCGCACAGTTGCCTCCACTCCCGGCTTTTCTTTTCCGCAGGAGGCATTTGTTTTTCCACACCTCCTCACCGCAAAAATCCCAATAAAATTTTAAACTCTGGCTAATTGCCCCGTCCCCAAAATCAGCGGATGCCAGAGGTGTGGGTTAACGAATTCCACCTTCACACACTTAAAAAAATGCTTTTGCCCCCAAAATTCCATAGCTTTGAAGAGCATTACCACTGGATAACTCACCACGTCCCCGTGTACACACCTATTTGAATCCTCTTACAATTAATCTTAAATTAACGAACCATGCAGCTCCCGCCTTATCCAATGCCAACTTAAAACGGCTTACCGAATTACATTCTCACCCTACCCCCGGCTTTGATGGTTCGAGGTTTGCCCGTCCCAATTTCCCCTACACCCACCAGTGAATTCACCAAAGCCCAATAAGTACCCCCAGTTGATTATCCTTTTTTTCAATATTCACAGGTATTTGGTTTCACATGCCAGCCTCTTCTCGATCAGGGGCAGCCTGCGGGGCGTCCAGAACCTGGACCAGTGTCTCCACTTCCCCGGTGCCCATCACTGGACGTTCACCCTCCCGATCAACCCATAAAGTTCTTTTCCCCCTGGGTCCCTAGTGGCGGGAAGTGGGTCAAGGAATTGGCGCGGAGAGAGCGGAGGAACGGAAACAGACGTGACGCTCTGGCTGGCTGACCCCACCCCCCTGGCATGGTCTCACACCAGCCACTTCCGGTGCTGGACCACCCCTCCATCGGGGCTGTGCATTGGGTAGGAAGCTCGAACGCGACCTAGGGAGAGGGATAGGGGGAGAGGGTGAGTAAGTGGGGAGAGAGAGAGAGACAGCAGGCAGGGTTTCGCCAACCCCATGGCACGCCACCATCTGGTCTTCCGCGAGTTGGATGGCCAGGTCCAGCAACGCCGGGCGGTGGCACTAGACCCACTGCGTGGTTTTCTTCGGCAACTGTGCAATGAATTGCTCCAGCACCACACGGTCGATGATCTGGTTGACGCCGCCTTCACCGGCCAATAGCCATCTGCAGCCCGCGTCCCGGAGCTGTTGAGCCATCACGAAGGGTCGGCCGTTCTCCCCCAGCTCCAGCGATCTAAACCGCTGGCGGTGTTGTTCGGGGTTCCGGCCGACCCGCTGGAGGATGGCTTGCTTGAGGTCGTCGTAGACCAGGAGTTTCTGAACTGGCCATCTGCGCCTCGCAGACAGCAGCGGAATGAGGCGCACTGGCCAGTTCGTCTGGGGCCACCCACATGCCTCTGCGGTCTTCTCAAACAGGTCGATGAAGGCCTCTGGGTCGTCCTGCGGTCCTATCTTGTTCACCGGCATGTGGGTGGACAGGGCTGGGGCTGGTGGTATCCCCCCGGCCCGAACCTCCCGGTCCATCCAGCTCCGGAACAGCTCGCGGTCCTCTTGATGTGTCTGGACGAGGGCACGGAACCGACGCTCCTGATCATCCCTTATGTCCAGCAATGCTTGATGATGTTCTTGATGGAGTCCCGCGAGCGATTGGATGACCTCCGCAAATGGTGACCTCGTCAGAGCTGACATGATGACAGCGGCGTTCCTGCTTCCTTCCCGGGTTTCGGCACCAGTGTAACAAGGTTCGTAGTGTGGAAGGAAGAGGACAAGGTTGTGTTGAAAACTCTGTTCTTCTAAAGTGTAGAAAACTCAGAAGAGAAGACCAGGAGACTTCGGATTGGATTGTCAGCAGAATTTCTTTATTCTATGACATGTCTTGTTATCTGTAGTCATCGAAAATCTCATCTTAAGTCATTTTTACAGGGTATCTTTATAGGCAGAATTGGAGGAGGGACTTTTTGGAGGTTGAGACAAAACATCAAAGAAAGCAAACATCTGAGGGAGGCGTTAGTTCGTTACGGGAAGCTTCCCGTGGTCCAATAAACCTAACGAATCCACGTCTGGCCAGGACAAAGGTTGAATCTCTCAGTAGTCTGACTCATTGATCTTACCATTATCATAGAGACAAAAAGCACAGCTGTCCCAAGCCCAAATGGTCAGGAAACGATCTCAAGCACCTTTGCCCCGACACCTCTTAGTCAGGAATAAAATTTGTAATCCCACAATTCCCCGTTTGAGAGTTCTAATAACTCTCACAAAATACAAATTTAGACACTTAAAAGTTAATTCTTGTAACTTGTAATCGTTACAGGCACATAGTACATGTTCTGTGTTGCTTATATATAATTGCATGCTGACACAGAAAACAAAACATGCAATTGGGGTCCGTGAAGTTCTTACGGGTAATAATCTCTTCTGGTTGGAACTGTCATTTCCTTGTGAGAGGCGGGCGTCATTTGCTGCAAGAAACACTTGATACTGCGGATGCATAGATAGTACGCAATTAGGAGAAACAAGAGCAGAATTGCTATTTCCTTGATCCACAGCCAGGGTTTACCTAACAAGTTTCCGAACCATGAAGAATTATCTTCAGTCATCTGGTGTAATTTTGCTGAAAGACCAAGAATGTCTTGTTGGATTTTGTTCAAGTTCTCGGTTGGATCCATTAACCCGGTGCAGCATTCAGGACCGATAATGGTACAGGCTCCCCCTTGTGTTGCAAGAATGTAATCCAAGGCCACTCTGTTCTGTAAGATCATCATCTTGTGCGAGGCAAGAGTGTCCTTGATGTTGCCCAGGGCCAAAACCGTATCATTGGCCAATTTCTGTACAGAATCCGACAGGCTTCTGACTTGATCGAGAGCCTGCATGACACCATACGATGGGATTAATGCTCCAAGAGTTCTTGACCACCACGTTTGTACACAAGTGAGTCCTGGAATGCAGCCATCTTTGTTGGTAGAAGCTGAATTTTGTAGATGTGGAGAACTTGAGGTGGAGTGTGTATTTTCTCTGATGGCTGGTAGGACATAAACCAGGGTGCACCTGCCATTGAATTGGCTGGGTAGGATGCTGTAGACAGAAGTTCCACATAACCACAAAGTGCCAGTCGGTGGAGGAATCATACACCACTGATTTATGGCAAAAAGTTTCGGTAGGGATGGGTTCCCGTAGAGACACTCTTTTAAATCATTCTCCTCTTTCGTATTTGATGTAGTAACGTACACATCGAATTCGGTTCTTCTTTCAATCACAAAGCTGCAACGTTCACGAGGAATTTCACCCAGTGTAGTCGATGCTGGAGCATGATTTTCCATGCACCAATAGAACATCCTTGGCATGAGTAGATCTGTCATGATGGGAGTAGCTGAAGTTAGGTTGCAGGGTGGTAGTCCAGGAATGCAACACGAAGAAGCTGGAGGAATTGTTACGTTGTGACATGTATCCTTGTTGTATAATCCACTGGTATGATGATCGAATAAGGTACACGTATCACATTTGGAGATAGGGTGTGCCACCCATGGGATTCCTGCTCCTACTGAAGGTGCGTGCGGCATGCAAACGTTCTTTCCAGCAAACAAGGCATTTCTTGACATATTCATCAGCTCTACGAATATGTTGTTTCTGGGGTCTACACTTTGCGTGATGTCCATGATGGTTAATAGTACGAAAATCTTGATCATGTTGATGGATGACTGAAGTTCCCGTATGTGAGTCTCTGCGTTGTGTATTTTTTTTTTCTTTTTCTTGTGTGATAGTTGGCTCGGCAATGGGTCTAGTTGTTTTCTAGAGGTTGTGGCTTCATCCGCAGGTGAGAAGGGCGGTGCATATGGATCTCAGGACAGCCATCAAATGGTATCTGCACAGAGGAAGAAAGAAACACAAACAAGAGAGAACAACGGCACAGAGCAGTATTTGTAGAGTCTGCAAACATTAGGGTTGTATCCTCTGTTCAAAATATAGTCTGCTATGGTTGTTCCTTCTTTCCCTATTTCTCAATTCCTGCGACACCTAAAGAACAGTGAGGAAAGGATGGACTAATGGAGGGGAAAGGCCTATGAGGAAATCTTCACCGCAGGGTTGGCCCCCGAAGCCTGTTGCTTTCGGTTCTTCCCTGGGCTCCTCACTGGTTCTTGTGTCTGCCCTATCCTATCCCTGCAGGGGGAGGAACAACCTTACAATGTGACACATGAGTCCAAGTTTTCCTTCCCTGACACAATACTGCAGCTGCTGTAATCAACATCACTTGATGTGGTCCGTACCACTTAGGCTCTAATGGCTTGTTTTTGAATGTCTTTATCATGACCCATTGACCTGGGACGATTGTGTGTCCACCTTCTGGTGGAGTCTGCCAACACGACTCAACTCTCTCTTTGGCACTCTGCACTGCCTTTGTGAGGTTTTCACAGTAAGCGATCAGGGCATCAGAAGCAATGTGCACATCAGCATTTCTAAGATCAATCACACCTGGCATCTGCATTGGGCGTCCAGTAATAATCTCATGAGGGCTCAGTCCTACTGATCTGTTAGGTGATGCTCTCATACTACACAGTACTGCGGGCAGTGCTTCAACCCATGGTACTCCTTCCTGATGCATTTTGCTTAGCCTGGTTTTGATTGTTCTGTTTGATCATTCAACCTGTCCTGATGCTTGTGGCCTATAGGGACAGTGAAGGTTCCACTTAATCTTCAACATTCTAGACACTTCCTTGACTACCTGTCCTGTGAAGTGGGTACCTTGATCTGAGTCAATGCAATCTGGTAATCCCCATCTGGGAATGAAATCAGTGACAAGACATTTAGCAGTATGTGCAGCTGTAGCACGCCCTGTTGGATAAGCTTCTACCCATCTTGAGAACTTGTCTATTACTACCAAAACGTCAGTTTTTCCTTTACAAGGGGCAACGATATGTAATCCACTTGCAGGTGACGAAATGGCCCTGGTGGGGCTGGGGTATGTGCTGCTGGTGTAGTGGCTACTGGTACATCATTATTTTTCTGACATGTAACACATCTCTTGACTGTTTCAGTGGCTGCGTTTCTGAATTTTGGATTCCACCATTGATTTGAGAACCTGTGATTCATCGTTGCTGGACCACTATGACCCAAACTGTGTATTTGTTGAGCCAAATATGGCAACAGTGATTCGGGAGCAACATACTTTCCCCCTTTGGTCCAGCAGCCGGATGAATCCACAGTGGCTCCTTTGTCTAACCATGTCCATGCTTCATATAGAGGAACGTCTTTATACAGATCAACGATTGATTCAGGAGGTAGAATTATCTTCTGTGCTGTACTACCTGAACACACTTGTACAGTTGCATAGAAACAAGCCTGTTTAGCCGCTACATCAGCAAGAGCATTACCTTTAGCTTCCGTAGTATTAGTTGTGAGATGTGCTTTCACTTTGATCACCGCTAATTTCTTTGGGAGTTTCATGGCAAACATTAAATCTTTCACTAATCCAGCATGCTTAATGGGGGATCCAGCAGAAGTTAGAAATTTTCTGGTTTGCCAAATGACACCAAAATCATGAATTACCCCAAAAGCATACCTGGAATCTGTGTAGATATTTGCAACCGATCCTGAAGCTAGCGTGCATGCTCTAGTTAAGGCTACTAGTTCTGCAGCTTGAGCTGAAAAATGATCTGGAAGACGACCTGAAGCAACTACTTCAGTAGTGGAAGTTACTGCATATCCTGCTCGTCTGTTACCTTCAATAACTTGAGCTGAACCATCAACAAACAACTCCAATTCTGCGTTCTCTATGGGAGTTTCTGCTATTTCACTTGTCGCTGCATATGTAAGCGTAACACAATCATGAGTCATTTCGCCTTCATCCTCTAACACAAATTCAGTCATTGCAGACATCATACATGAGGATGGGTTCGTGACTGGTGCACGCTGTATAACAATATTCGGGGCTGTGAGAGTTGCTAACCAATTTCCCCAACGGGAGGAGGTGACAGAAGTGACTTTTGCTTGATTCATTAGTGCGGACACTGTGTGAGGGCATTTTACGTTTACAGTCTGACCTAACACCATTCCTGATGAAGCCTGAAGCGCTAGATGAACTGCCTGTACTGCTCTGAGGCATGGGCCCATACCTTGAGCGACTATGTCAAGTTTACCGGAATAGTAATGAATTGGGCGTAAGCTGCCCCCATGATCTTGCATTAGACATGCAGTCATAAAGCCTAAGTGTTCATGGACATAAAGCACAAAGGGTCTATCAGATTGGGCAATTCCTAATGCTGGTGCTTGACATAGTGCTCTCTTCAAATCATTAAAAGCTTTGAGATGAAGTTCTTCCATACAAACAGTATCTGAATCTTTACCATGGCCTTTCAACAAATCATAGAGAGGCTGAGCAATCGAGGCATAGTCTTCAATCCAAGGTCTACAATAACCTGTTGTTCCTAAAAATGAGCGGAGTGTTTTAATGGTATTAGGCGGAGGTATGGCTTTGACTGAAGCCGCTCGATCCTGTGTAATGGATCTATTTCCTGCACCAATTGTTTGACCCAGAAATGTGACTTGCTTTTTAGCAACTTGAGCTTTGTGAAAGCTGCATTTGTGTCCTTTTTTATGCAAATAGTCCAACAATGATGCCAATTCAGTTTGATGTACCTCATGATCTGTTGAGGCAATCAAAATATCATCGACATATTGGATCATAGTGGACTGTTTTACCGGACATTCTGGGTCACACAAATCACATCTTACAGCCTGATGATATATGGTTGGGGAGTTTTGAAATCCCTGTGGCAATCGTGTCCACTGGTATTGTTCATAGTCAACTGTAAAAGCTAACCATGGCTGGCTGTCAGAGTGCAACGGTACAGAAAAGAATCCATTAGACATATCAATTACTGAAAAAATCTTACAATCTAATGGTAAGCCATTACAAATTGTAGATGGATCTGCCACTAGGGGGGTGATTTTATCAATATGTTTATTGGCTACTCTGTAGTCTATTGTAAGTCTCCATGTCCCATTAGATTTCTTGATGGGCCATATGGGTGAATTACATGGACTGTTGGTTTTAACTAGTACTCCTTGCGTCAGCAAATTTTCTACAATAAGTTTGATTCCCTGTATAGCTTCCTTATTAATCGGATATTGTTTGGTGACCGGAGGTGGAGTTCCTGTCAATTTAACTGGTTCTACACCTGTCAACAACCCACAATCATCCTTGTCTTTAGCCCAAATTGGATGATTCTGTAAGAAAGCATACTCGGGAGGGGTTGCATTATTGGTAGAAATCTGTGCTGAGGAAATTTTTATGCTAGTAGATTCTGAGGACATGTCTAAAGTTAGATTTATTTGTCTCAGAAGATCCATGCCTAAAATTGCACCTGTATTTAATGGAGCGCATAGCAATTTTGTAGTCAGAGTTTTTGGGCCAAATTGTACCTCTATGGGCGGAGTTTCATACAAAACAGAATCTTCACCTATTACACCAGTTAAACAAAGTTTGGTTTTCTTGTATGGGATGTTTAAACCTTGTGCCAATTTTGTAGGAATTACTGTAATTTCTGCACCTGTATCAAGCAAAAAATCAATCTCTTTCTCTTTTATGCTACCTTTCACAAAAATTCTTTGGTCATTGTGTTGGATTACAGGGGAAAGGTAGCTACTCACAGCCCCAATAATTAGTTTTTTTCCTGGTCTTGTTGTGCTCTTAGAAGAGCCTGAACTAGCTGACCTAGAGTTTCAGTGGTCACTGGCGGAACTACTTCAGGGTTGTGTGCAGGCTGAGAAGGAGCAGAATTATGCATAGCATTTCTTTTACTATCTTGCAACTTCTTCCTACACTCTTTCTCCCAATGTCCTAATTTTGCACAGTATTTGCATTTGCTTTCTCTTTTAGACCATCTATTGTCTTGTTTCGTTGTGTTAAACGTAGCTGCTGCTACTCTTACTTTTGCCTTGACATCAGCATCTCTTTCCCATGTAGCTAACCTGTCTATGTTACTTCTGAGAGTTCTGTTAGACCAAGTTAGATCTAAGAATGGTAAAGCTTTTCTGTATTCGGCTACAAGGCCATCTGACCAGATACGAACCAGGGGTCCCTTGTCATTTAGCACACTTTCAGGGTCATCAACAATTCCACTGTAAATTACAGCTGACTGACAAAATCTCTCAGTATATTCACTCACAGTTTCTTCTTTCCTTTGCACACAGGCAGTAATTCTAGACCAATCTATTTTGGGTCCTAAGATATTCTTTAGGATTTTCAAAATACCTTCTCTTAAATCACCCTTACTGGCATTTCGCAGTTCAGAAGTAACAGCAGATTCAAAACTGTTGAATTCAGATTCAGTTAAAATTTGTGACATCAACTGCGTGACTTCTGTCAACGACATGTCATAAAGACGCATTTTACTGATCAATGTTCTTCTAAATTCAGAAAAATGTGTGCGTGCTGACGGTAAACTTTGAGATAGTCTCTCTATATCTTTAGGACCTAAAGCTTTGGCAACAGTTTGTATTTGCACAACAGAAGAATTGAGAGGAACACTATCAGTTTCCTCAATCCCCTGCGATCTTCTCCTCGCACCACACACATTGACTGAATTTACAGGCACATCAGTTACTGATTGGAGAGCTACATCTGTTTCAAAGAACGCTTGTAAATCAGGGTAAATGTTATCAGGCTGACTAACTTCCACATCAGTTTTTGCTGCAACTTTCTTGAGGTTCAATTTCTTAGTCAAAGTGGATACTCTAGCACGGAGTTCATCGTTCTGTTTCTCTAGCTCTGAGTTACGCTGAGACTGTTGTGTCGCTAGCGTTACACTGAATTCTCTGTGACAACAGATAATGCCTTTCACATTGTTCTTACGAATACTTGCTCCTAGTACCTTTTTACACTCATCTACCGACCAAGTCTTGTCTGGATGAATCTCATATTTCTGCGTTAGTTCTTGTCTAACTTTTTCAGTGACTATTAGGTCCATTTGTTCCCCTAACAGTGTTTTGAATTCACTATCTGACCACAGAGGAGTCGCAAGACCACTCTTTTCTGTGGTTGGAATCAGCTTAGCATTCCTTCTGACCATTTTGCAAGTTTCTTCTGTACCACACTAAACAAACACTAAACAAAAAAAACAAAAACAAAAACTTCTCTGATCAACAGAGGGTACACTTTGTTAAAAAAAACTTAACTATTGTTAACTTTCCAAATTACCAACACTTCACACTTAACTTCCCTGCCTGACACAGAGGATAACTTATTTTTAGCACGTAATGCCAAAAATCTTCCCTGCCTGAAAGAACAGAGGATATATTTTCATCTCTAAAATAAAAACTTTAGAGGTTAAACTCATCTCTAAAATAAAAAACTTTAGAGGATAAACTCTTCCCTGCCTGAAACAGAGGATAAAATTTAGTTAAACAAACCCTACAGATGTATGTTAACTCTTCTCTGACGGCACAGAGGATACACTGGTCTTAGGTTCTTTTGGATTAGAGACAGCCACTCACCACAACCCTTGGTTGCGAGAAAAATTCAGTCTGGGAATCCTTGTTCAGCTTGAAGTTTCGCTGGATTCCAAAAGATGCAGATCTTTGTTTGAGCTTGAAGTTTTTCAGGTGAGGAAGCTGGAACTCTATCCGGGTCACGGCACCATCTGTTGAAAACTCTGTTCTTCTAAAGTGTAGAAAACTCAGAAGAGAAGACCAGGAGACTTCGGATTGGATTGTCAGCAGAATTTCTTTATTCTATGACATGTCTTGTTATCTGTAGTCATCGAAAATCTCATCTTAAGTCATTTTTACAGGGTATCTTTATAGGCAGAATTGGAGGAGGGACTTTTTGGAGGTTGAGACAAAACATCAAAGAAAGCAAACATCTGAGGGAGGCGTTAGTTCGTTACGGGAAGCTTCCCGTGGTCCAATAAACCTAACGAATCCACGTCTGGCCAGGACAAAGGTTGAATCTCTCAGTAGTCTGACTCATT
>CM049799.1:15722589-15747589 GCA_027422405.1 Ptychobarbus kaznakovi | reverse complement strand
ATCCTAGAGTCATAAACTCTTCCCTAGGCTGACTGAGTGTGATTCTGTATACACAGAAACACACTTGTACTCCACAGAGTTCAGAGAGACAGCCGTCGGATCTTCATCATCCCGACCCTGGACCGGCGAGCCGTCAAACGGCTGATCCTGGATCGCTCGACTCATCCGGAGATCAGGGCTATCCTGGAGAATCTGCTGCTTTACCAAAGCCCGGCTCCACCGAACCCTCGGTCAGCGGCCACGGGGAGAGCCGGTCTGCGTCTCACCGCCTTCCAGCTGCTCAGATCCAGGTTTGTGAAGAGCATGCCGAAGCCAGCGCTGACCCACAGACGAGAGGTGGGCTCTCTGAACACCAAACCACGCCGTGTTAAACACACTCACGATTCAAGGCCTGTGGCCAAGAGAAAGACCTCCAGAGTTCAGGATATGCTGGACAGATTCACAGCAGCCGAGAACAGCGACGTGAAGAAACCTCAAACACACAGACGGACAGGCGGATCCGTGTTTAGCTGCCTAATCAAGAGGTTTGAGACTCTGGTGACGGAGAACAGCAGAAACGATCCGATACACAAGATTAAGAAACACAAGAACCAATCAACCGATTCACCAGAATCACTAAAGAATCACAAGAACAAATCAACTGATTCACAAGAATCACTAAAGCAACACAAGAACGAATCAACTAATTCACAAGAATCACTACAGAATCATGAGAACAAATCAACTGATTCACAAGAATCACTAAAGAATCACAAGAACAAATCAACTGATTCACAAGAATCACTAAAGAATCACAAGAACAAATCAACTGATTCACAAGAATCACTTAAGAAACACGAGAACGAATCAACCGATTCACAAGAATCAATAAAGAAACACAAGAACGAATCAACTGATTCACAAGAATCACTAAAGAAACACGAGAACGAATCAACTGATTCACAAGAATCACTAAAGCAACACAAGAACCAATCAACCAATTCACAAGAATCAATAAAGAAACATGAGAATGAATCAACTGATTCACAAGAATCACTAAAGAATCATGAGAACGAATCAACTGATTCACAAGAATCACTAAAGCAACACAAGAATGAATCAACCGATTCACAAGAATCACTAAAGCAACACGAGAACGAATCAACTGATTCACAAGAATCACTAAAGAAACACAAGAACGAATCAACTGATTCACAAGAATCACTAAAGAAACACAAGAACGAATCAACTGATTCACAAGAATCACTAAAGAAACACGAGAATGAGTCAACCGATTCACAAGAATCACTTAAGCAACACAGGTGTCAGACTACAGGAACACATGACAAAGGCTCAGCGGGACAGAAAGCACTGAGTGAGACCTGCAGTCCAGTACTGAAGGATTCACGTGTTGCTGACATGACTCTGAGAGCGAGCCGAGCTGAGGAACGACCAGAACATCAGCATCTCAATAGAGTCACGATGCATCTGGACTCGATCAGTTCTTCTCCTGAGGTTATAGACATGAACTCAACAAAACAGACATTAGACACGACCACACAGATCCTAGAGCGACCCAGAACCCTGAAGAACCCAGAAGATACACACCAGTCCTCCAGCTCAGCTTCTGCTGGTCAGATTACACCTGAGCCGAAGGTCCATCAAACACAGGAGAAAACAGAAGAACCGCCAAAGTACCAGAGCATGAATTACTGCGATCCTTCAGCGAGACTCGCCTACATCCCCAAACCCATCCGATTCCCCGACACCTTCAACTTCTGAAGACCTCCAGTGCTCATGATCATGAAAAAAACTAACAATAGAAGCCCAATAGAAACCATCACAGAAATTACAATGGTTCCCATTAAAATACCATTATAAACCATTAGCTTTTTCCAGTGTTTTGGGCATTTTTCCAATAGGATTTATCATCCCACCAATAGAATCCATCACATACCAGTAGACACCGCCATAGTTTCCATTAAAACCAATACAATTCCCATTATAACCATAAATCATTACATTTCTATTGTGTTTTGGGCATTTTCCCAATAGGATTTAATATCCCACCAATAGAATCCATCACATACCAGTAGACACCATTATAGCTTCAATTAAAACCAATACAATTCCCATTATAACAATTAAACCCATTACATTTCTATCCAATAGAATCTATCACATACCAGTAGACACCATTATAGTTTCCATTAAAACCAATACGATTCCCATTATAACCATTAAACCCATTACATTTCTATTGTGTTTTGGTCATTTGTCCAATAGGATTTAACATCCCACCAATAGAATCCATCACATACCAGTACACACCATTATAGTTTCCATTAAAACCAATACAATTCCCATTATAACCATTAAAAACATTACATTTCTATTGTGTTTTGGTCATTTGTCCAATAGGATTTAACATCCCACCAATAGAATCCATCACATACCAGTACACACCATTATAGTTTCCATTAAAACCAATACAATTCCCATTATAACCATTAAAAACATTACATTTCTATTGTGTTTTGGTCATTTGTCCAATAGGATTTAACATCCCACCAATAGAATCCATCACATACCAGTACACACCATTATAGTTTCCATTAAAACCAATACAATTCCCATTATAACCATTAAAAACATTACATTTCTATTGTGTTTTGGTCATTTGTCCATTTTAACATCCCACCAATAGTCCATCACATACCAGTTTTGTTTCCATTAAAACCAATACAATTCCCATTATAACCATTAAATTCATTACATTTATATTGGCATTTGTCCAATAGGATTTAACATCCCACCAATAGAAACCATCACATACCAGTAGACACCATTATAGTTTCCATTAAAACCAATACAATTCCCATTATAACCATTAAACCCATTACATTTCTATTGTGTTTTGGGCATTTGTCCAATAGGATTTAACATCCCACCAATAGAAACCATCACATACCAGTACACACCATTATAGCTTCCATTAAAACCAATACAATTCCCATTATAACCATTAAAAACATTACATTTCTATTGTGTTTTGGTCATTTGTCCAATAGGATTTAACATCCCACAATAGAATCACCCATACATTACCAGTAGATTAAAAACATTATAATATTAAAAACATCCCACCAATACAATATCACATACACACATAGAAAAACCAATACAATTCATTATAACCATTAAAAACATTACATTTCTATTTCATTATAGTTTCCAAAAAATACAATTCCCATTTACATTTCTATTGTGTTTTGGTCATTTGTCCAATAGGATTTAACATCCCACCAATAGAATCCATCACATACACACACCATTATACCAGTTTCCATTAAAACCAATACAATTCCCATTATAACCATTAAAAACATTACATTTCTATTGTGTTTTGGTCATTTGTTCCAATAGGATTTAACATCCCACCAATAGAATCCATCACATACAGTACACACCATTATAGTTTCCATTAAAACCAATACAATTCCCATTAAACCATTAAAAACATTACATTTCTATTGTGTTTTGGTCATTTGTCCAATAGGATTTAACATCCCACCAATAGAATCCATCACATACCAGTACACACCATTATAGTTTCCATTAAAACCAATACAATTCCCATTATAACCATTAAAAACATTACATTTCTATTGTGTTTTGGTCATTTGTCCAATAGGATTTAACATCCCACCAATAGAATCCATCACATACCAGTACACACCATTATAGTTTCCATTAAAACCAATACAATTCCCATTATAACCATTAAAAACATTACATTTCTATTGTGTTTTGGTCATTTGTCCAATAGGATTTAACATCCCACCAATAGAATCCATCACATACCAGTACACACCATTATAGTTTCCATTAAAACCAATACAATTCCCATTATAACCATTAAATTCATTACATTTATATTGTGTTTTGGTCATTTGTCCAATAGGATTTAACATCCCACCAATAGAATCCATCACATACCAGTACACACCATTATAGTTTCCATTAAAACCAATACAATTCCCATTATAACCATTAAACCCATTACATTTCTATTGTGTTTTGGTCATTTGTCCAATAGGATTTAACATCCCACCAATAGAATCCATCACATACCAGTACACACCATTATAGTTTCCATTAAAACCAATACAATTCCCATTATAACCATTAAACCCATTCCATTTCTATTGTGTTTTGGGCATTTGTCCAATAGGATTTAACATCCCACCAATAGAATCCATCACATACCAGTACACACCATTATAGCTTCCATTAAAACCAATACAATTCCCATTATAACCATTAAACCCATTACATTTCTATTGTGTTTTGGGCATTTGTCCAATAGGATTTAACATCCCACCAATAGAATCCATCACATACCAGTACACACCATTATAGCTTTCCATTAAAACCAATACAATTCCCATTATAACCATTAAACCCATTACATTTCTATTGTGTTTTGGGCATTTGTCCAATAGGATTTAACATCCCACCAATAGAATCCATCACATACCAGTACACACCATTATAGTTTCCATTAAAACCAATATGATTCCCATTATAACCATTTAAAACATTACATTTCTATTGTGTTTTGGTCATTTGTCCAATAGGATTGAGCATCCCACCAATAGAATCCATCACATACACACACCATTATAGTTTCCATTAAAACCAATACAATTCCCATTAAATCATTACATTTCTATTGTGTTTTGGTCATTTTTCCAATAGTATTTAACATCCCACCAATATAATCCATCACATACCAGTACACACCATTATAGCTTCCATTAAAACCAATACAATTCCCATTATAACCATTAAATCATTACATTTCTTTTGTGTTTTGGACATTTGTCCAATAGGATTTAACATCCCACCAATAGAATCCATCACATACCAACACACCATTAGAGTTTCCATTCAAACCAATACAATTCCCATTATAACCATTAAACCCATTACATTTCTATTGCACTGTCAGAACATGCAGGTTTCATCACGGTTATGTCAGAGCGAATTTATCCACATCAGACAATCAATATATTTCATACAAAAAACATCAGTTGTGAGGCTTATAAACGTATGCCTTTATTTGTTAGTGTGGACGCTTGTTTACATGGCACGATAAAAAAACAAAACAATAAAATAAACTTTTTATCTCACAATTAAAAAAAAAAAATTCTTGCCATTCTGAGTTTATATCTCACAATCCTGGCTTTTTTCTAGCAATTCTGAATTGCTTTATATATACATATATATATATATATATACACACACACACACACACACACACACACACACACACACACACCACACACACCATATATATACAAATAAATTCCAAACCATAAATATGACCCTGGAGCACAAAAGCAGTCATAAGCAGCACAGCTATATTTGTAGCAATAGCCAATTGTATGGGTCAAAATTATAAATAAAAAAAATTATGCCAAAAATTATTACGTAAATATCATGTTCCATGAAGATATTTAGTACATTTCATACAGTAAATATATCAAAACTTAATAATATGCATTGCTAAGAACTTAATTTGGACAACTTTAAAGATGATTTTCTCAATATTCAGATATTTTTGCATACTCAGATTCCAGATTTTCAAATATTGTCCAAACCATACATCAATGGAAATATGATTTATTCAGCTTTCAGATGATGCATACATCTCAATTTAAGAAAAATTGACCTTTATGGCTGGTTTTGTGCTCCATTCTCATTCTACACATACAAGAATATTTATGATTTTAAACCACAAAAATCTATTAATTTCTAGAGAAATGCTCTCGTGTGGTCCTCCAAGTGAATTGTCATTTTCTTTCCTGGTCAGCTTGGACCTAACATGCATAGCATGCTGTAAAAGACGACAAGAATGATGAAGTCCAAGCCTCCTTGATTATTGATTATTATATTTGAAACACGGGTTAAACTCGTGCAGGTGTGTCACTCACTGTTCTCCAAACATGGATCTGTCAGACACCCCCCCCCCCTCCTCCTCGTGTGCTCTAGTTAGTCTGACCAGGGTTAGTTTAGGGACTAGTTTAAGGTGGCATGTTCACCCGAGCGTCCTCATTTCACCTGTTTATGGAAACAGTGTACGGTGGATAATACGCTCTAAAGCTTAAATAACACTTACATCACAAACATCCTCAAAGACGACAAGAATAATCCCGCGTCACGGATGGACAAGACGCGAGTCTGTGTTTAATCCACTCCGGGATTTACTACCAAAATAACTCATATTCTGACCATGAGATATTTCAAATATATGTGAACCTCAATTAAACATGTTCTTCAATTTTTATATGTTTTTTATAGTTCAGTATTTTTTTATTTAAAATTATATATATTTTTTTCTAGTTTTAGTTAACCATTTTTGAATTGAAACATATGGAGAGCAAGATATATTTTTAAATGCTTATAAAAATGAACATTTATATATTTAGATTTGAATATATTTAAAAGAATTGGTAGAAAATATATTTACATATATTTTTAGCAAATATATATTTTGTGTATATGTTAAAAATATGGTTGAATAAAAAATATATTTTTAAATGCTTATTAAAATGCACATTTATATATTTATATTCGAATATATTTTAAAAAATAGCACAAAAAAACTTGGTAGAAAATATATTTACATATTTAGCAAATATATATTTTGTGTATATTTTTTCAATATGAATGAAATAAAAAAAAATTGCCATATGGGTATGTGTATATTTACATTAACATCATAAAAAATTATTTCTGAGGATGGTTATTAATTTAGTAAACCGGTATAAACAATAAAGTCACACAGACTTTACAATGAAGAACTGTATCAGCACAGAGGAGCACAAACGTCTGAAACCCAATATTAAAAATGCATGTCTTTTTAAATGTCATAATTACATTTTTCAACATTGTAACATGATTCGTTTGTTATGTAAATATGAGTCTTGAAATATGACCTTCTGTAAAGGTGCTTAAAGTAATATCTACCCGGTCTATGTTTGTAGTGAACACTTTTACACACGCAGGAGCTGTTTACACACTCGTATTATGATCCTAATTAAAGACAAGAGTCTCTAATTACCGATTCTGGTCAAACGTTGCGTGGTAAAGAGGCGTGGCATTTAACGCGCAGACCCCGCCCCTCTGTTTGACTGAAGTGCGAAAGAATGCGTGTGGAGAGGCGTGGCCTCCGCGCTCGTAGTCCCGCCTCCTCAGCTTGATGGACGTGTGCCCTTGAGCTCTTTGGAGAAATTAATCGCAAAGTGTTCGCTATGGGTGACGCGTCCAAACGCGCGCTTCGAGCAGAAGTCGGCGTGTTGTTGAGCTCGGTGTCGGTGTGATTACCGGTTATCATCGCTGTCCCGCGGGAGAACGGAACGCAGCGGTTCGGGCCATTGCTGTGGCGGCGTGGAAAAAGTTTATCTTACGTGACGCGCTGTCGCGTCGCGTCGGGAATAATCGGCGTCCATGCTGTGACTGTGAATGGAGTCGCGGAGTTTTGAGGTCTGATCATGGAGCAGCGCAACGGGACGCGACGCTCCAATCCGCCGCAGCTGCGCATCAACGCGCCGAGCACTGCGCGAGAGAGAGCGGCCAGGTATTGCCCTACATTCTGCACACTACACACTAGACGAACTATACTACACTAGCTATACTACACTCGCTCTCAGCTCTGAGAGTTACTGACAAATCACAAACATTTCATGAAGCCCGTTTTTACTTTCAATACTTTGATGGAATATGAGAATTAAATATCAAGAATAGAAACACACACACACACACACACACACACACACACACACACACACACACACACACACACACACACACACACACACACACACACAGACACACGCTCTCTTTCTCACGCACACACACACACTCTCGCTCTCTCACGCACACACACACACACACACACACACACTTTTTCGCACGCACACACACACACACACACACACACACACACACCTCTCTCACGCACACACACTCCCACACACTCTCTCTCACGCACACACACTCCCACACACTCTCTCTCACGCACACACACTCTCTCTCTGGTAGTACTCACACACACACACACACACACACACCACACAAACACACACACTCACTCTCTCTCACACACACCACACACACACTCACACACACACTCTCACTCGCTCTCAGACTCATCACACACACACACACACACACTTTTCTCTTGCACACACACACACACACACACACACACACTCACACACTCACACACTCACACACACACACACACACACACTCGCTCACACACCCCCACCCACACACACACACACACACACACACTTTTCTCTTGCACGCACGCCACACACACACACACACACACACACACTCTTTCTCTCTCTCACGCACACGCACACGCACACACACACACACACACCTCGCTCTCACGCACAACACACACACACACACACACACACCACACACTCACACTCTCTCTCTCTACCACCACAACTCGCGCACAACCCGGGACACACAAGGAACAAAGGCTCTCTCTCACGCAACACACACACAAACACACACACACACACACACACACACACCTCACACACACACACACACACACACACACACACACACACAATGCTCTCTCACGCACACACACACACACACACACACACACACACACACACACAATCTTGACACACACACACACACACACACACACAGTTTGATATTGAATGTAGTTTTTCCAGTACAAATATTTTAACATATTCAAATCCAAATACATTTGCTTGAGAGAGTTTATGCTAAAGACAAGAAGAAATGTCAGTGGGGGGGGTAATATTTGAATAATATTTGAATGGCAGATATTTGTTCCTCATTTCATTTTGATGAGTTTCTGTTTTCAAAAATAAATGAATACGATTTTTATGTAATAATTAATAATTATATTTATATAATTATATTTAAATTAAATATTTAACTATATAGTTATCACACACACAAACAAATATGATACATTATATAATTAAATATAACATTACAACATATAAATAATAATTATGAATAATATAAATGATAAAATTATATATTATAGTAGTGTATTTATATGTATTTGGGTCAAAGACGAAAAAGGGTTTAAGCATAAAAACAATAATTCTGCTTTAAATTATAATTCCCCCCCCCCCAAAAAATTCTAAAGTTTTCTGTTTAATTTAATTGCAATTTAGTTTAAAATTTTCTGTGCAAAAAATAAATATCATAATTTTCCCCTTGATTTACAGAAGACACCCACTTATGATGTATCCCGTCAGGAATATTTACAACAAAAATCTATTTATGACATATTAAAATACTAATTACTTTCACCCCAGATATTAATTAGCTGCAATTTTACATTTTTAAAATGTGCCACTATTTTAAGTTTCGCCCATTTGTCAGCAACTCACAATAAATCACAATAAAATTTAATATTATTATTTTATATATTTTAATACGCACGAATCAGAATAAACATGTTGTTTGGATTGTTACATAATTACGCTGAATGTAACATTTCAACCAAACTTTGACATTTTATTCCCCAAAAACATATTTGGAATCTTATAATTAGACACTTTGTTAATATTTAATGTGCTTTTTATGGACTTAAAATACTTTTGATGTAAGGTTATTTTGAATGTGGTCTGTGTTGTGTGTACCTGGTTCCTTCACGAATCACATGACTCTTTCACCTGAGCACACACACACCTGAGCACACACACACCTGAGGACACACACCTGAGCACCCACACACACCTGAGCACACACACACACCTGAGCACACACACACACACACACA
This sequence comes from Ptychobarbus kaznakovi, assembly GCA_027422405.1. Taxonomy (NCBI): domain Eukaryota; kingdom Metazoa; phylum Chordata; class Actinopteri; order Cypriniformes; family Cyprinidae; genus Ptychobarbus; species Ptychobarbus kaznakovi. The sequence continues at coordinate 15,737,748 of CM049799.1, read as the reverse complement.
CACACCTGAGCACACACACACACACACTGAGCGCACACACCTGAGCGCACACACCTGAGGACACCCACACCTGAGGCCACCCACACCTGAGGACACCACACACCTGAGGACACACACACCTGACACACACCTGAGGGCACACACCTGAGGGACACACACACCTGAGGGCACACACACCTGAGGGGACACACACCTGAGGGCACACACACCTGAGGGCACACACACCTGAGGACACACACACACTGAGGGGACACACACCTGAGGGCACACACACCTGAGCACACACACACCTGAGGGACACACACAACACACACACTGAGGGGACACACACCTGAGGACACACACCTGAGGACACACACACCTGAGGAGACACACACCTGAGGGGACACACACACCTGAGGGGACACACACACCTGAGGGGACACACACACTGAGCACACACACACACACCTGAGCACACACACCTGAGGGGTCTTTTGTTTCAGTGTGGATCCGTACGGCTTCCAGCGCTCCGATGAGTTCGACTACGAGTTCTACGAGGAGCTGATGTCCGAGTATCTGGCCGTCCTCACCAGGAGGTCCATCAAGTGGTCCAAACTCCTGCAGGGGAGGCGGCGAGTGGACCGGAACCTGAAGGGTGTGTACTTGTGCTCCTCATCATCATCATCATCATCAATCAAAATTGAGTTGTGATGTTCCACAGCAACTAGAAGTCATTGTGGAATACAATTCAATTTATATACATATATATTAATAATACTAATTATATAATAATACTAATATCATATCTTAGTATTATTATTAATAAAAACGTCTTCGATGCCGTTTGAGTTCCACAGAACTACTGAGCGCTTCTGCGGGGGTGTGACTGTAATTTGACATCTTTCTTTCTTCTTACAGTAATAGTTAATATTTATTCAGTCTTTTGATTCTGAGAAATGTAAACAGGTCCATAGTACAGTACTGCTGCTGATGGTTATTCTTGTGTGTGTGTGTGTGTCTATGTGTGTGTGTGTGTGTGTGTGTGTGTGTGTGTGTGTGTGTGTGTGTGTGTGTGTGTGTGTGTGTGTGTGTGTGTGTGTGTGTGTGTGTGTGTGTGTGTGTGTGTGTGTGTGTGTGTGTGTGTGTGTGTGTGTCTGTGTCTGTGTGTGTGTGTGTGTGTGTGTGTGTGTCTCTGTGTGTGCTGTGTGTGTGTGTGCGTGTGTGTGTGCTCAGTGAAACGGTACGTACGGAAGGGTGTCCCAAACGAGCATCGTCCGCTGGTGTGGATGACAGCGAGTGGAGCGCAGGAGCGTCTGGAGAGGAACCCCGGCTACTATCAGTCTCTGCTGGACGCTCAACATGACCCCAGACTAGTGGAGACCATCCGCACTGGTCAGACCTCACACACACACACACACACCTCTCTGTGATGATGATCAGTGTAATGGCCATACGCTGGAGTCACTTTATGTCTGTAGATTAGTCAGCTGATGTATGCTAGTTTACCTGTACTGTGTGATTTCCTGCAGATCTGCACAGAACTTTCCCGGATAACATTCACTTCCGTAAGTCGTCGAATCCGTGTCTGCAGAAGGAGCTGTTTAACGTGCTGCTGGCGTACGGACAGCACAATAAAGAAGTCGGTTACTGTCAGGTATGGTCACATGATCACACACCTGAACACTAAATGCAATGCTGTTCAGGGGAATCAGTGAATCATTTGTGTTCAGATTAATCGGTCGTGTTCAGGTGAATCGGTCGTGTTCAGGTGAATCGGTCGTGTTCAGGTGAATCGGTCGTGTTCAGGTGAATCGGTCGAGTTCAGGTGAATCGGTCGTGTTCCGCTGAATCGGTGGTGCTCAGGTGAAGCGGCCGTGCTCAGGTGAATCGGTCGTGTTCAGATTAATAGGTTGTTTTCACGTGAATCAGTCGAGTTCAGGTGAATCAGTCGTGTTCAGGTGAATCAGTTGTTTTCACGTGAATCAGTCTAGTTCAGATTAATCAGTCGTGTTCGGGTGAATCAGTCGAGTTCAGGTGAATCAGTCGTGTTCAGGTGAATCGGTCGTGTTCAGGTGAATCGGTCGTGTTCAGCTGAATCGGTCGTGCTCAGGTGAATCGGTCGTGTTCAGATTAATCGGTTGTTTTCACGTGAATCAGTCGATTTCAGATTAATCAGTCGTGTTCATGTGAATCAGTTGTTTTCACGTGAATCCGGCGAGTTCAGATGAATCGGTCGTGCTCAGGCAAATTGGGCAAGTTAGGACATGAATGTGTCCTAAGTCATGTTCGGGTGAATCAGTCATGTTCAGGTGAATCGGTTGTTTTCACGTGAATCAGTTGTTTTCACGTGAATCGGTCGTGTTCAGGTGAATCAGTCGAATCAGTCGTGTCAGGTGAATCAGTCGTGTTCAGGTGAATCAGTCGAGTTCAGATGAATCAGTCGTGTTCAGGTGAATCAGTCATATTCAGGTGAATCAGTCATTTTCACCTGAATCAGTCGAGTTCAGATGAATCAGTCGTATTCGGGTGAATCAGTTGAGTTCAGATGAATCGGCCGTGTTCAGATGAATAGGTCGAGTTCAGATGAATCGGGCGAGTTCAGATTAATCGGTCGAGTTCAGATTAATCAGCCGTGTTCAGGTGAATCGGCCGTATTCGGGTGAATCAGTTGAGTTCAGATGAATCGGCCGTGTTCAGATGAATAGGTCGAGTCCAGATGAATCGGGCCGAGTTCAGATTAATCGGTCGAGTTCAGATTAATCAGCCGTGTTCAGGTGAATCGGCCGTGTTCAGGTGAATCGGTCATGTTCATGTGAATCAGTCGAGTTCAGGTGAATCAGTCGAGTTCAGGTGAATCAGTCGAGTTCAGGTGAATCAGTCGAGTTTATGTGAATCTCGTGAGTTCAGAGTTCGTGTTCAGTGAATCAGTCGGTGTTGAGTTCAGGTGGTCGTGGTCAATCAGTCGTGTTCAGGTGAATCAGTCGAGTTCAGGTGAATCAGTTGTGTTCAGGTGAATCAGTTGTGTTCAGGTGAATCAGTTGTTTTCAGGTGAATCAGTTGAGTTCAGATGAATCAGTCGTGTTCAGGTGAATCAGTCGTGTTCATGTGAATCAGTTGTTTTCAGTTCAGTTCATGAATCGGTCGAGTTCAGATTAATCGGTCGGTGAATCAGTTCAGGTCAGTTGTTTTCAATCAGTCGAGTTCAGATTAATCGGTGTTCAGGTGAATCGTCGTCGTTAATTAGTTCGGGTGAATCAGTTTTCATGAATCGGTTGTTCAGGTGAATCGTCGTGTTCAGGTGAATCAGTCGTGTTCAGTGAATCAGTCGAGTTCAGATGAATCAGTCGTGTTCAGGTGAATCAGTCATGTTCAGTGAATCAGTCGAGTTCACGTGAATCAGTCGAGTTTAGATGTGTCGTGTTCGGTGAATCAGTTGTTTTCACGTGAATCAGTCGAGTTCAGAATAATCAGTCGTGTTCGGGTGAATCAGTCATGTTCAGGTGAATCAGTCATGTTCAGGTGAATCAGTCATATCAGTGTTCAGGTGAATCAGTCGTGTTCAGGTGAATCAGTCGTGTTCAGGTGAATCAGGTCTGTTCATTAGTTCAGATGAATCGAGTTCAGATGTCGTGTTCAGGTGAATCAGTCGTGTTCAGTGAATTCGTGTTTCGGTCGAGATGAATCGGTCGAGTCGAGTTCAGGTGAATCGGTCGTGTTCAGATGAATCGGTCGGTGGGGTTGTTCAGGTGAATCGTTCAGTGTCGTGTTCAGGTGAATCGTCGTGTTCAGGTGAATCGGTGTTCAGGTGAATCAGTCGTGTTCATGTGAATCGTCGAGTGAATCGTCGTGTGATGAATCAGTCGTGTTCAGGTGAATCAGTCCGGTTCAGGTGTTCGTTTTTTTCAGGTGAGTTGTGTTCATTGAATCGTCGTGAATCAGTTCATCGGTCGTGTTCAGATGAATCAGTGTGTCCGGGGAATCGGGGGGGTCGAGTTCAGATCGGGGGTGGGGTCGGGGGGGAGGGGGTGGTGAAGGGGGGGGCGGTGGTCGTGGGTGTGGGGCAGTGAGATGGGGGGGCGGTGTTTCGGTCGTGTTCAGTCGAGTTCAGATTAATCGTTGTTTTCACGTGAATCAGTTGAGTTCAGATTAATCAGTTCAGAATTAGTCGTGTTCATCAGTTGTGTTCGTGTTTTTTTTTTCGGTGAATCAGTCGTGTTCGGGTGAGGTTTTCAGAATCATTGTTTCACGTGTTCGTGTTCAGGTGAATCAGTTTTTTTCGTGTTCAGGTGAATGAGTTGAGTTCAGATGAATCGGTCGTGTTCAGGTCGTGTTCAGGTGAATCAGTCGTGTTCAGGTGAATCGGTCGGGTGTTTGTTTTCAGGTGAATCAGTCGGTGAATCGGTCGTGTTCGGGTGAATCGAATCAGTCGTGTTCAGTCAGTCATGTGAATTCATGTTCAGATCGTCGTGTTCAGGTGAACGGTCGGTTCAGATGAATCGGTCGATTTCAGATGAATCGGTCTGTTCAGATCGGGCGAGTGTTCGTGTTCAGGTAATCGGTCGTGTTCAGATGATCAGATCGGGTCGAGTTCAGATGAATTTCAGGGCGAGGTGAATCGGGTCGTGTTCAGGTGAATCGGTCGTGTTCAGTCGGTCAAGTTCGTGAATCGGGTCGAGTTCAGGTCAGTTGTTCGATGAATCAGGTCGTGTTCAATCAGTTGTGTTCAGGTGAATTTCACTTGAATCGTCAGTGAATCAGTCGTGTTCGTGAATTCGATTCGGCTGAATCGTTCGTGTTCAGATCGTCGTTCAGGTGAATCAGTCAGTTCAATGAGTTCAGTGTGAATCAGTCGTGTTCAGGTGAATCAGTCGTTTCACGAATCAGTCAGTTCAGATGAAATCAGTCGGTGAATCAGGTTGTTCACGTGAATCAAGGTTCAATCGAATAATCAGTCGTGTTCGGGGAATCGTCTGTTTCAGTGAATCAGTCATGAATCAGTCATGAGGTCAGAAATCAGTCGTGTTCAGATGAATCAGTCGAGTTCAGTGAATCAGGTGAATCAGTTCAGCTGAATCGTCGTGCTCAGGAATCGGTCGTGTTCAATCGGTCGTGTTCATGTGAATCGGTCGAGTTTTCAGACGTGAATCAGTCGTGTTCGGAGTGAATCAGTCGTGTTCAGGTGAAATCAGTTGTTTTTCGTGAATGGTCAGAGTTCAGTCAGGGTGATCGGTGTTCGTGTGAATCAGTCAGGTGAATCAAGTGAATCGGTCGTGTTCAGATGAATCGGTTGAGTTCAGATTAATCGGCGAGTTCAGATTAATCGGTTGAGTTCAGATTAATCAGTCGTGTTCAGGTGAATCAGTCATGGTTCATGTGAATCAGTTGTTTTTCAGATGAATGAGTTGAGTTCAGATTAATCAGTCGTGTTCAGGTGAATCGGTCGTGTTCAGGTGAATCGGTCGTGTTCAGGTGAATCAGTTGTTCGAGTTCAGATGAGTAATTAGTCGTGTTCGGGTGAATCAGTCGTGTTCGGGTGAATCAGTTGTTTCAGGGGAATCGGTCGTGTTCGGTGAGGTGAATCAGTCGTGTTCAGTTCGGTCGTGTTCAGGTGAATCGGTCGTGTTTCAGGTGAATCAGTTGAGTTCAGATTAATTAGTCGAGTGTTGGGTGAATCAGTCATGAATCGTCGTGTTCAGTGAATCGGGTGAGTCGTGTTCAGGTGAATCAGTCGTGAATTTTAGTTAGGTGAATCAGTCGTGAATCGGTCGTGTTCAGTCGAGTTCAGATTAATTAATCAGTTGTTTTCGTGTTTGAGTTCAGTGAATCAGTCGTGTTCGGTGAATCACGTGAATCGGTCGTGTTCGGGTGAGTCGTGTTCGGGTGAGTTGTGTTGGTGAATCAGTTGTTTTCACGTGAATCAATCAGTCGTGTTCGGTGAATCAGTCGTGTTCAGTGAATCATGTTGTCGTGTTCAGTTCAGTGAATCAATTCAGTCATGTTCAGGTGAATCAGTCGTTCAGGTGAATCAGTCGTGTTCAGGTGAATCGGTCGTGGAGTTCAGGATGAATTCCCGTTCAGATGAATAGGTCGAGTTCAGATGTGGAGTCAACATGAGTTCAGATAATCGGCGAGGTCGCACTGGTGAATCACACACATCAGGTGAATCGGTCGTGTTTCAGGTGAATGGTCGGTTTTAATGAATCGTCGTGTTCAGATGAATCGGTCGAGTTCAGATGAATCGGTCGTGAAGATTCAGGTGAATCGGTTGTGTTTCAGGTGAATCGGTCGTGTTCAGGTATATCGTCGAGTTTCATGTGAATCGTCGAGTTCAGATTAATCGATTCGGTTCGGATGAATCAGTCGTGTTCAGGTGAATCAGTCGTGTTCAGGTGAATCAGTTTGAATCAGTTGAGTTCAGATGAATCAGTCGTGTTCAGAATCAGTGTGTTCAGATCAGTCGATTTCGGGTGAATCGGTCGTGTTCGTGTTCAGGTGGTCGTGTTCAATCGGTCGTGTTCAGCTGAATCGGTCGTGTTCAGCTGAATCGGTCATGTTCAGCTGAATCTGAATCGGTCATGTGCTGAATCGGTCGTGCTCAGGTGAATCGGTCGTGTTCAGTGAATCGGTCGTGGTGAAATCGGTGGATTAATTAATCAGGTTGTTTCACGTGAATCAGTTGAGTTCAGATTAATCAGTCGTGTTCGGATGAATCAGTCGTGTTCAGGTGAATCAGTCGTGTTCAGATGAATCAGTCGTGTTCAGTGAATCGGTCGTGTTCAGGTGAATCGGTCGTGTTCAGATTAATCGGTCGTGTTCAGATGAATCAGTCGTGTTCAGGTGAATCAGTCGAGTCAGGTCATGCTCAGGTGATCAGGGTTCAGTTTTCACGTGAATCAGGATTCATCGGTCATGTTCAGTGATCAGTCGTGTTCAATTGAATCAGTTTTTCACGTGAATCGGCTGTTCAGATGAATCGGTCGGTTCAGGCATTGGGCAATGTTAGGACAGGATCGTGTTCTGAAGTCATGTTCGGTGAATCAGTCATGTGTTCGAGATGAATCAGTTGTTTTCACATGAATCGGTTGTGTTCAGGTGAATCAGTCGAATCGGTCGTGTTCAGGTGAATCAGTCGTTCAGGTGAATCAGTCGAGTTCAGATGAATCTTGTGTTCACGGAATGCAGTTGAGTTCAGATTAATCAGTCGTGTTCGGCATGAATCGTTGTGGGTCAGGTGAATCAGTTGTGTTCATGTGAAATCAGTTTTTTTTCACTGAATGAGTTTAGTTCAGATTAATCAGTCGTGTTCTGGTGAATCGGGTCGCGTTCAGGTGAATCGGGTCGTGTTCCAGGTGTCGAATCGGTCGTGTTCAGTGAATCGGTCGTGTTACATTCTAATCGGTCATGTTCAGATTAATCGTTCGAGTTCAGATTAAACAGTCGTGTCAGGTGAATCAGTGAGTTTTCAGATTAATTAGTCATCGTGTTCAGGTGAATCAGTCATATTCAGGTGAATCAGTTTGTTTTTTTGAATCACGTTAATAGTTTTTTTTCACTTGAATGAGTTGAGTTCAGATTAATCGGTCGTGTTCAGGGTGTGAATCGGTCGTGTTCAAAGTGGAATCGGTGTGAGTCAGATTAATGATTCATGTTCGGGTGAATCAGTCGTGAATCGGTCGGGTGAAATCAGTTGTGTTCAGGTGAATCATTGTGTTAGGTGAATCAGTCGTGTCAGTGAATCAGTTCGTAGTTCATGTGAATCGTCGTGTTCAGGTGAATCAGTGTGCAGGTCGATCGTTCAGGTAATCGGTTCAGTTTCAGATTAATCAGGGGGTCGAGTTTGTCGAATCAGTTGAGTTCAGATTAATAGTCGGTTCGGGTGAATCAGTCATATTCAGGTGAAATCAGTTGTTTTCAACGTGTATCGTTTGTTCAGATTGAGTCATGTTCGGGTGAGATCAGTCTGTTCGGTGAAGCCCATATTTGTGTTTCAGGTGAATCAGTTGTTTTCACGTGAATCAGTTATAGTTCAGGTGAATCAGTCGTGTTCAGCTAAATCGGGTCGTGTTCAATGTGATTGTCGAGTTCATGTGAATTGGTCGAGTTCAGATTAATCAGTTGTTTTCAGTGAATCAGTTGAGTTCAGATTAATCAGTCGTGTTTCGATGAATCAGTCCATGTCAGGTGAATCGGTCGTGTTCGGTGAATCATCGTGTTCGGGGAATCAGTCGTGTTCGGTGAATCAGTTGTGGTTCGGGTGAATCAGTCCGTGTTTTTCACGTGAATCAGTTTAGTTCAGATTAATCAGAGTTTCCTAAATTCGTTCGTGTCAAGTGAATCGGTCGTGAGTTCAGGTGTAATCAGTCCGAGTTCAGTGAATCAGTCGAGTTCAGGTGAATCAGGTCGTTGTCAGGTGAATCAGTCGTGGTCAGGTGAATCAGTCGAGTTCAGGTGAATCGGTCGTGTTCAGGTGATAGTCGGTTCGTTTTCATGTGAATCGGTCGAGTTCACATGAACTCGTGTGTTCAAAAAGATTAATCGGGTTGTTTTTTCACGTGAAATCAGTTGAGTTCAGATTAATCAGTCGTGTTCGGATGAATCAGTCGTGTTCAGGTGAATCAGTTGTGTTCATGTGAAATCAGTTTTTTTCACTTGAATGAGTCGAGTTCAGATGAGTCAGTCGTGTTCAGATGAATCAGTCGTGTTCAGATGAATCAGTCGAGTTCAATTAATTTAGTCGGTTCATGAATCGTCGGCTTCAGATGAATCGGTGTTTTCACGTGAATCGTCGTGTTTCAGTGAATCAGTCGAGTTCAGAATCAGTCGTGTTCAGGCTGAATCAGGTCGTGTCAGTGAATCAGTCGTTTCAGGTGAATCGGTTCGTGTTCAGTGAATCGGTCGTTCAATGAATCGTCGTGTTCGGTGAATCAGCTGTTCAATAATCGTCTGTTCATGAATCATCATTTCAGTGAATCAGTCAGATCAGTCATGTTCAGTGAATCAGGTCGTGTTCAGGTGAATCAGTCGTGTTCAGGTGAATCGGTCGTGTTCAGGTGAATCGTCGTTCAGACTGAATCGGTCGAGTTCAGATGAATCGGTCAGTTCAGGTGAATCGGTTGATTTCAGGTGAATCGGTCGTGTTCAGCTGAAATCGGTGTGTTCAGGTGAATCGGTCGTGTTCAGTGAATCGGTCGTGTTCAGGTGAATCGTCGTGTTCAAGTGAATCGGTCGTGTTCAGATTAACGTCGTGTTTCAGGTGAATCAGTCGAGTTCAGTGAATCAGTCGAGTTCAATGAATCAGTCCGTGTTCAGGTGAATCGGTCGTGTTCAGATGAATCAGTCGTGTCAGTGAAATCGGTCCGTGTTCAGGTGAAAATCAGTATTTTTTTTTTTCAGTTGAATGAGTTGAGTTCAGATTAATCAGTCGTGTTCGGGTGAATCAGTCGAGTTCAGGTGAATCAGTCCCGAGTTCAGATGAATCAGTCGATTCAGGTGAATCGTCGTGTCAGTGAATCGGTCGGTTCAGTGATTCGTCGTGTTCAGGTGAATCGTCGTGTTCAGGTGAATCAGTTTGTCATGTGAATCGTCGAGTCAGATTAAATTGGTTGTTTTTCAGTGAATCAGTTTGAGTTCAGGTTAATCATCGTGTTCAAATAATCATGTGTCAGGTGAATCAGTTGTGTTCACAGTGAATCAGTCGAGTTCGATGAATCAGCAGTCCGTGTTCAGTGAATCAATCTTGTTCAGGTGAAATCAACTCATCGCAGGTGAATCATCGTTTTTCACGTGAATCAGTTCGAGTTCAGATGAATCAGACGTTTCAGGGTGATCAGTCAAGTTCACAACTAAATTTAGTCTTTAAGTTGTGTTTTTTAATACACTAATTAAAATGCTTAAAAAACTAATATTAAGTTAATGTATAAAAATAATTAAAATACTATAAACATTAAATGTTAGTTACCTGTATTCAAAATAATTAAACACACTTACAAAATGCTACAAAGACTAAATATTTGTTTGTGAATTTAAAATTTATTAAACGCTAAAAAACATGTAGTTAGTGTATTAAAAATAATTATAAACTTAATAAATGAAAAAGACTAAATATTAGTTGTGAATTAAAAAATTATTAAAACACTACAAACATAATTTATTAGTGATACAAATATTTCGTTTTTAGCATTTTTATAAGTTTTTTAGCATTTTTAATACACTTAACTAATATTTTATGTTTTTAGCTTTAATTAGTTGTATTATTTAATACACTTAACAATATTTTAAGTTTTTAAACGTTTCATTATTTTTAATTCACAAACTAATATTTAGATTTTTTGTAGCATTTAATTAAGTTTTTATATCCTTAATCAACTTAACTAATATTTTGGCTCTTTTAGTTTTTAATTATTTTAGCATTTTCAAATACATTTAACTATATATTTGTTTTTTAGCATTTTAAATGACGTTATATCATTTAATACATTTAAACTAATATTTTATGTTTTTTAGTCATTTTAATTAAGTTTTTATCATTTTTAATACACTTAACTAATATTTTATGTTTTTAGCATTTTAATAAGTTGTAATTATTTAATACACTTAACTAAATATTTTATTTTTTTAACGTTTTCATTATTTTTAATTCACAACTAATATTTAGTCTTTTAAGCATTTTAATTAAGTTTTTATATATTTTTAATACACTTAACTAACATTTTATTTTTTAGCGTTTTAATTATTTTTAATTCACTTAACTAATATTTTGTGTTTTTTGCATTTTAATTAAGTTGTAATTATTTTTAATACACTTACTAATATTTTATGTTTTTAGCGTTTTAAATTATTTTTAATACACTAACTAATATTTAGTGTTTTTAGCATTTTAAGTAAGTTTTTATTAATAAATTTTAATACACAACTAATATTTAGTCCTTTTAGCATTTTAATTAAGTAAATAATTTTTATACCTTAACTAACATTTTATGTTTTTAGCGTTTTAATTAAGGTTTTAATTATTTTTAATACACTTAACTAATATTTAGTTTTTTTTAGCATTTTAATTACAGTTTTTAGCATTTTTAATACACTTAACTAATATTGTAATGTTTTTAGCCTTTTAATATATTGTAATTCTTTAATACACTAACAATTTTATGTTTTTAACGTTTTCATATTTTTAATTCACAACAATATTTAGTGTTTTTTAGCATTTTAATTAAGTTTTAATTATTTTTAATACACTTAACTAATATTTTATGTTTTTAACGTTTTATTATTTTTAATTCACAACTAATATTAGTCTTTTAAGCATTTTAATTAAGTTTCATTTTTATAATTTTTAACTAACATTTTATGTTTTATTATTATTAATTTGATTTTAATACAACTTAACAAAATTTTGTGTTTTTAGCATTTTATTAAGTTGTAATTATTTTGAATACACTTAACTAATATTTTATGTTTTTAAGCGTTTTAATTATTTTTAATACACTTTAAGTTTAATTAATTTTTAATAACTTAACTAACATTTTAATGTTTTAAGTGTTTTAAATATTTTTTATTCACAACTAATATTTAGTCTTTTAAGCATTTTAATTAAGTTTTAATTATTTTTAATACACTTGAACTAACATTTTATGTTTTTAGCGTTTTAATTATTTTTAATTCACAACTAATATTTAGTCTTTAAGTTGTAATTATTTTTAATACACTTAACTAATATTTAGTTTTTTTAGCATTTTAATTAAGTTTTAATAATTTTTAATACACTTAACTATCATTTTATGTTTTAGAGTGTTTAATTATTTTTTAATTCACAACTAAATATTTAGTCTTTTTAGCATTTTAATTACGTTTTAATTATTTTGAATACACTTATCTAACATTTATTTTTAGCTTTTTTAAATTATTTTTAATTCACAACTAATATTTAGTCTTTAAGTTGTAATTATTTTTAATACACTTAATTAAAATGCTAAAAAAACTAAATATTAGTTAAGTGTATTAAAAATAATTAAAATACTAAAAACATAAAATGTTAGTTAAGTGTATTAAAAATAATTAAAACTTAATTAAAATGCTAAAAAGACTAAATATTAGTTGTGAATTAAAAATAATTAAAACGCTAAAAACATAAAATGTTAGTTAAGTGTATTAAAAATAATTAAAACTTAATTAAAATGCTAAAAAGACTAAATATTAGTTGTGAATTAAAAATTATTAAAACACTAAAAACATAAAATGTTAGTTAAGTGTATAAAATATTTCGTTTTTTTAGCATTTTAATTAAGTTTTTAGCATTTTTTATTACAACTTAACTAATATTTTATGTTTTTAGCATTTTAATTAAGTTGTAATTATTTTAATACACTTAACTAATATTTATGTTTTTAAACGTTTTCTTTATTTTTAATTCACAACTAATATTTAGTTTTTTTAGCATTTTAATTAAGTTTTTATTATTCTTAATACACTAACTAATATTTTGCTCTTTTAGCATTTTAATTAGGTTTATCATTTTTAATACATTTAACTAATATTAGTTTTTTTTAGCATTTTAATGACGTTTTATCATTTTTAATACATTTAACTAATATTTATGTTTTAGCATTTTATATTAAGTTTTTTAGCATTTTTAATACACTTAACTAATATTTTATGTTTTTAGCATTTTAATTAAGTTGTAATTATTTTATAAACACTTAACTAATATTTTATGTTTTTAAACGTTTTCATTATTTTTAATTCACAACTAATATTAGTCTTTTAAATGCATTTAATAAGTTTTAATTATTTTAATACACTTAACTAACATTTTATGTTTTAAGCGTTTTAATTATTTTTTAATACACTTAACTAATATTTTGTGTTTTTAGCATTTTAATTTAAGTTGTAATTATTTTGAATACACTTAACTAATATTTTATTGTTTTAAGCGTTTTAATTATTTTGAATAACTTAACTAATATTTTGTGTTTTTAGCATTTTAATTAAGTTGTAATTATTAATAATTTTTTAATACACAACTAATATTTAGTCCTTTTAGCATTTTAAATTAAGTTAAAATAATTTTTAATACACTTAACTAACATTTTATGTTTTTAGCGTTTTAATTAAGTTTTAATTATTTTTTTAATACATTAATCGTAATATTTAGTTTTTTTTTTAGCATTTTAATTAAAGTTTTTAGCAGTTTTTAATACACTTAACTAATATTTTTATGTTTTTAGCGTTTAAATTATTTTTAATACACAACTAATATTTTGTGTTTTAGCATTTTAATTAAGTTGTAATTATTTTTAATTCACTTAACTAATATTTTATGTTTTTAACGTTTTCATTATTTTTAATTCACAACTAATATTTAGTCTTTTAAGCATTTTAAATAAGTTTTCAATTTTGTTTAATACACTTAACTAACATTTTATGTTTTTAAGCGTTTTAATAATTTTTAATACACTAACAAAATTTTGTGTTTTTAGCATTTTAATTATGTTGTAATTATTTTGAATGACACTTAACTATATTTTATGTTTTTAGCGTTTAATTTATTTTTAATACACTTAACAAATATTTTGTGTTTTAGCATTTTATATTAAGTTGTAATGATTTTAATACAACTTACTAACATTTTTATGTTTTAAGTGTTTTAATTATTTTTAATACACTTAACTAATATATTGCGTTTTAGCATTTTAATTAAGTTTTTAAAGCATTTTAATACACTTAACTAATATTTTATGTTTTTTAAAAGCGTTTTAATTGATTTTAATTCACAACTAATATTTAGTTTTTTTAGCATTTTAATTAAGTTTTAATTGTTTTTTAATAACTTAACTAACATTTATGTTTTTAGCGTTTTTAATTATTTTAATTCAACAACTAAATTTAGTCTTTTTGCATTTAAAGTAAGTTTTTAATTATTTTTAATACTCTTGAACTAATATTTTGTCTTTTTAACGTTTTAATTAAGTTTAAATAATTTTTAATGCACAACTAATATCTAGTCTTTTTAGCATTTTAAATTAAGTTTAAATAATTTTTATTACACTTAACTAATATTTTGTGTTTTTAGCATTTTAATGTTTTTTTTATAATTAATGAAATAATTAATAAAGTCATCCTGAGGCTGAGAATCCTTCCCAAACTACTCCTGAAGCAGTGAAACCACTATAAATAAGACTATTAATCAGACTGCAGCGAAGCATCTGCTCAGACCTCACTGTGACCCCTGACCTCTGACCGGTCTCAGATTACTACACTCCTGCGATGCTGGGTCTGAAGGTGGATCAGGAGGTTCTGGGCGAGCTGGTCCGGATCAAGGTTCCGGCGGTCTGGGGGCTGCTGCAGGATCACGGTGTGATGTGGACTCTGCTGGTCTCGCGCTGGTTCATCTGCCTCTTCATCGACGTTCTGCCGGTGGAGGTGGATTTGAAGAGTTTAGAGATATTTTGACTCGAGGCTGTTTATCAGTGTCCTGATGCGGTGTCTGTGCTCCTCAGACGGTTCTGCGGATCTGGGACTGTCTGTTCTACGAGGGATCCAAGATCGTGTTCCGTGTGGCTCTGACGCTGATCCAGCATCATCAGGACCAGATCCTGCAGGCGCAGAACCTGCCGGACGTCTGCGAGCGCTTCAAATGCATCACCACAGGAGCCTTCGTGGAGGACTGCCATGCTTTCATGCAGGTACACCTGTCCACTTCCTGTTCCTGGAGCTACAGCTTCCTGCAGAGTTCACCTGAAGACCTCCAGCATATCAACGTTTGTGGTTCGAATGAGATTTTTAATGTTTGAAAGAGTCACAGAGGCGGCTTATATTTGATTATAAGTACAGTAAAAATTCAGAATATTATTAGAATGTATAACAGATGTTTTCTATGTGAATATGTGTTAAAATATAATTTATTTCTGTGATCAAATCTTATTTTCATCAAGCATCTTCAGAAATCATAATAATATGCTGATTTATTACAATTGTTCAATATTTTTGTGCAAACTGATGCATTTTATTTGTCAGGATTCTCAGATGATTAGAAAGTACAGCATTTATTATAATTTTATTTTTATAACAATATGCATACTGTTCAAAAAAGTTTGCATTTTATTAATTTCTTTGAGAATTTTTGTTTACATTAATAGAAAGACGCATTAAAATGATCAAAAGTGAGAGAAAAGGCATTTA
>CM049799.1:15641335-15722489 GCA_027422405.1 Ptychobarbus kaznakovi | reverse complement strand
ACCCAAACCTACCTAACCCAACCCTAACCCAAACCCAAACCCTAACTACCCCTAACCAAACCCTAACCCTAAACACGATCCACCTCTCACCAACCACACCCTAAACCCTAACCTAAGAAAACCCCTAACCTCAAATCCCTAACCCCTAACCCTCCTAACCGGACCCTAACCTAACCCCTCAAAATCACCCTAACCTAACCCTAACCCAAAACCCTAACCCAAACCCTAACCCTGGCCCCAATTCAAAACCCTAACCCTAACCCTAAACCTAACCCTAACCCTAACCCTAACCCTAACCCTAACCCCAACTAACCCTGGCCCCAATTAACCCTAACCCTAACCCTGGCCCCAACTAACCCCAGACAACCACGCCACTGCTAATCACAGAAGATAACCCTTGACTAACCCAAAAGTTAACCTTCTAAACCTGGACAGTTATAAGATTGATAACTCTATATATATCTTCCATCTCTCTATCTACTCGAGGAAATAAACAGTGGCTAATAACTCGCCCTCTCCTGGATCAATGGGAATAGCATGTGTAAAACTGGCAAGTGTTAAGCATGTGTCAAGGATTCAAACAATTTAGCAGAAACTCACACTATGCTGGAAGCTGCAAGTGAACTGTTCTGTGACCTTTGACCTGGAGGTCTAAAACCACACTCCATCTATGAAAAATAAGTACGTAGAATGAGTTATCAAATCATTTCGTATAATTATCTCACAAATGCTTATAGATCATTGAAATCATTCTAAACATTAGACTGAACTGCACTGTGACCTTTGACCTGGATATCTAACGACACACTCAATCTATGAAAACTAAGCAGGGCACAAGGCAAGTTTATTTATTAGCACATTTCATACACAGTGGTAATTCAAAGTGCTTTACATGAAAGGAAGTGAATAGTGATTAAAATAATAATCACAGCAATTAAAAAAGGAGCTAAAAATAATAATATCAAATAATTATACAAAAAATACAATGCAATCATTTCGGACATTCAACAAATGAAAATAATTAGTTTATGCTCTGAGAAATGCACAAAGCGACAGATAAAACCTGTAACACCTAAAAGGAGAAACTAATAAAATTGTTGGAAGGTTTTAGAAACAATTAAACAAAAAATAGAAATAAGATATCACAGAAACACGTCATAAGTGAAAAACAAAAGTTTAAAGACGTACAACAAAGCAGAATCTGTCTATAAAGAGGCTTAAGTCGCCCTCTCCTGGATGAAACTGTGAATAGCATGTGTGTGTGTACAGGACATTATAGTCCAACTGTGGCCAGAGGAGCTCAAAGGGACCCTGAAAGCTCCAGCGAGGACCCACAGAACCCAAACTTCCCCCAGTGCTCCGTGGACACACTGCCAGTGCCAGGTGACACTTTACTATCTTGAATGTACAGTTTGCTAATTATTGCATATATGTTCCATATTTTTTCATCGCTGACCGTTTGCTAACTTGATTGCACAGTTTTCTACTTATTGCACACATGTTTCATATTTTTTTTTATCACTGACCGTATACTATATTGAATGCACAGTTTTCAACTTGTTGCATATATGTTCCAAATTTTTTCATACCTGATCATTTACCAACTTGCTTGTACAGATTATACATACATATACATTTAATTAAATAGGTCGAAACTTAACTGACGTTGTCTCAACAAATAATAAAACTGCCAAGTTCCTCCATCACTGTAGAACCTAGGGTAAAAAACAAAAACATTCACTTAGTTATGAAAAGAAGTGGCCTGTATCTCAGTCTCGGGTTGGTGAAAAAAATTGCCCTACTTCAAAATGAATATGTCTTTTGAAAATAATACTGGACAGAAAGGCATGCAAACACGTCACATTTTGAAGTCACCTCTCACGTTTAACTACTCTAAACATGCAGTAAACTATTCATGTATCCACATAATTAATTGAATTGCCTGTTTGCTGAATCAATTTAATGTTTGAAATGTGGTACGTGTTTATGTCACTTGATATAACCGCAAAACATAATTTGGGTGAAAGGTGCAAACTTGTAAAGACACTTGCTGCAGTCCAAACATTTACTACACAAGTAAAATGGCATACGATGGAGTTAAAATTCTAGTTTCAGTTCCAAACGGAAAAAAAAAGATAATTTTTCATACCACATTGGCTTGTCCTATTTGCTTGTTTGCTCGTCTTCACTCGGTTTGCGGTTGTCAATTTTTAGATTCTACAAAAATGCTAAATATAAAAAAGCCTTTTGAAAGTGCAGTACCTTTGTCTGCCCACAAGATGTAGCCATCACGCCACCTATGAACCTAACCTATCTTAAAATCCTATACACACGGTAAGGACATCTCAGCACCTTGGAACTACAGAACTGGTGTTATAGGATGATCTAGGAGGATTATGCTCAACCGAAGGATTCAAATTCGTATTGTACCTCTATAACTAACACTAATCCTAATTTAATATTTTTTTGAGGTAAAAAAAGTTCCAAAAAAAACAACTCACTCAAACCTAGGCAAGCAACAACAATTTCTCTCTCTCTCAATTTCAATTCAATTCAATTTAAGTGTGCTTTATTGGCATGACAAAAACGATACATTTGTATTGCCAAAGCAATTGCAGCTGGGCTGCTCACAAGTAGTGTGCATTTGAATTAACAGAAAAAAGAAAAAAAAATTACAAAATAGTAATAGTAATAAAACAAATATTTAAAACGTATTAAATATGTAGTGCAAAATGAGTGACTAGTGTAAGTATATGTTAGAAATAAAATTAAATAAAACACAGTATAAAATTTACAGAGGCAAAATATACATTTAAGAAATATAATGGAGTAATATGTCATAATATATTCTACATGTGCTGGAAACATCAGCTCAGCAGATGGAGTGTCTTCTCTTCTATGGTGACAGAGAGACACATATTGAGCAGCAAACACACAGCAGCTCTTGTGTTCTCCGAGCAGATACGCTAGTTTCTCCTGGTCTGGAAGAGTTGTAAATGTGGGATGGATCTGCTGTATTTTGTCGTAGAACACTGTCCGTATATCTGTGTATTGGAGCACTCTGTTAGGAAGTGCAGTTCTGTTTCCATCTGATTCAGGTCACAGTGTGAACACAGTCTCTGCTCCGGGGGCAGCCACGTTTGTCTGTGTCTGCCCGTCTCTATCATCAGCTTGTGTCCGCTGAGTCTGTATCTGGTCAACGTGCTTCTCAGTTTCTTATCTGACACTGTGAACAGATACTCTGCCATACTGTACTCTCTCTTTAGGGACAGATAGCATTGCATTTTACTCTGTTGTTGAGTTTGGGTTTGCCAATGAGTGATGTACCTCTGTTTGATTTGTGCAGTGATCTGATTGGTTCTGATGTTGTGATTCAGAGTATCAGTAGATGTTAGTGAAGCATCAGGACTGAAGCTCTGGATCAGCTGGAGGAAGGGCTTGCTTTCTTTGCTCATCTCTTGGTATTGCAGGCTTTATAATGGTATGATTGGGGATCACTGAGTTTCAAATGTTTCCAGAATTGAATTGCCCTTTTTTGTATCTTTGTGATTAGAGGATATTTGCCTAATTCTGCCCCTGCATGCGTTATTTGTTGTGTGCCGTGCACATGTAATATGGTTTTACAGAGTTTCTGCATGCAGGGTCTCAATCGGGTGTTTTTCCCCTTTTGTGAGATCTTGACTTGGTTTGTCAGTGGACCCACACCTCACTGCAATAGAGTGCAATGGGCTCAATTACTGATTCTACTATGTTCAGCCAAATTCTATAGGTATTTCTATAGGACATTGTCGTTTAATGCGTAGAACGCCCTGCGTGCTTTATCTCTCAGTTCATTCACAGCATGATTAAAGTTTCCAGTGGATGTGATTTTCAAACCCAGGTAGTTTAGTGTGATGTGTGTGTTATTCTGGTTAGTGCCTAATGTAAATATGTGTTGTGTTCCCTGGGATCTGGATCTTTTCTGAAAGATCATAAATGTTGGTTTTCTTCAGGTTGTCTGTCAGGGCCCAGGTCTGGCAGTATTGCTCCAGCAGGTCCAGGTTCTGCTGTAGACCATGTTTAGTGGGAGACAGCAGAACCAGATCATCTGCATACAGCAGGCATCTGATCTGGGAGTCGTGTAGAGTGAGGCCAGGGGCTGCAGATCGCTCCAGACTGAGCGCCAGTTCATTAATATAGATGTTAAATAATGTTAAATAAATAATGAATGTAATTACTAAAGGATTAATGTTATTTGATTCTCTCTCTCTCTCTCTCTCTCTCTCTCTCTCTCTCACTCTCACTCTCACTCTCACTCTCACTCACACTCACACTCACACTCTCAACTCATACAAATGCTAATGAAATGAAAGGACTGTGGCCTTTAGATCTAACCCGAACACACACACACACACACACACACACACTCTCTCTCTGTCTCTCTCTCTCTGTCTCTCTCGATCTACCAGGCTGTGATCCAGGCCCTCCACTAAAACCACACTCCATCTATGAAGAATAAGTTATTAAATAATTTAATATAATTATCTCACAAATGCTTATAGATCATTGAAATCATTCTAAACATTAGACTGAACTGCACTGTGACCTTTGACCTGGATATCTAACGACACACTCAATCTATGAAAACTAAGCAGGGCACAAGGCAAGTTTATTTATGTAGCACATTTCATACACAGTGCTAATTCAAGGTGCTTTACATGAAAGGAAGTGGAATAGTGATTCAAAATAATAATCACACATACAATAAAAACAAGGAGTTAAAAATAATAATATCAAATAATTATACACCTCAAAAACAGCGCGTCGATTCAGGATTCCCCCCAGACCGCATGTTTTATGACAAGTGGCGGGCCTTCCAGTATGCCCAGAGAGTGAAACATCTGCTGTGTAAGTCTCCAAATCACTCAATACGGCATCGACTAAAGTGAATGTATTTACTAAAGGATTAATGTTATTTGATTCTGTCTTTTAGCGTGCTTCACGTGGAGAAAACCTTCGGCGACAAAGGTGGCAAGGCTGATCGAGCTGGAGGACCGGAAGGTCAACTTCCCCAAGCCTGAAAAGGTCATAGAACTGGGGAAACCATCTCCCAAGCCCACCATCGAAACAGACCCACTTTAATGAGTGTGTGTGTGTGTGTGTGTGTGTGTGTGTGTGTGTGTGTGTGTGTGTGTGTGTGTGTGTGTGTGTGTGTGTGTGTGGTGTGTGTGTGTGTGTGTGTGTGTGTGTGTGTGTGTGTGTGTGTGTGTGTGTGTGTGAGTGTGGTGTGTGTGTGTGTGTGTGTGTGTGTGTGTGTGTGTGTGTGTGTGTGTGTGTGTGTGTGTGTGTGTGTGTGTGTGTGTTCTGAGAAGACCTGGACGGGCTGGCTGGCTGTCAAAGACTTCGGTCCAGAGGGAGGTCTAGGTGAGAGAACCTTTCATTTGTCTTGTAAACAGTTTAGCAGCCATTAAAACCACGCAATCAAAAATGGATTCCTAAAATATATCCATCTATCTGAAACTAAGAAAATTGTTGGAAGGTTTTAGAAACAATTAAATAAAAAATAGAAATGAGACATAAAAGAATCACATTATAAGGTTAAAGAAAAGAGCAAATGTATACAACAACAACAGCAGCACCTTTTTTATTATTTTTTATTTATAGTGCTCCGCCTGTTTATTAAGCTTTTGCAAAAAATAAAAGAATGAAGATACAGGAGAATAGAAACAAATATTTATCCAACTCTACCCAGCACCAAATTTTGGGAGAAAAAAAAAACAAATAAAAGGCTCCCGGGTTTATGAAAATATGCCAGTGAGGATCTGTTTTTTATTAAGAGGGCTTAAGTCACCCTCTCCTGGATGAAAATGTGCATAGCACGTGTTAAAAACTGCTACGGATTGAGAAACCTTAACAAAAAATCACAGTATGGAACATGCTTTCAGACGGATGCCTTCACTCCCAGACAGTCCATCCTTCAGGTGTGTCCAGCTGTTTATTAAATTCTCTTTTCGTTTATTTTTATCCGGTTATTAGATTGAAATCTACCTATCATCTATCTCCTTAAATTGAATTTGTATTTTTTAATATCCACTGGATGATCGAATCAATCTAAATCACTCTGTATTTTTCGAATCACCTGATGACACCTACTTACCCCTGAGTGGCCGTGTGGATTGACACCTGACGGTTTTACCCTAATGGGTACAGTATTAACCTTGACCAACACAAGACCCTAAACCTAAAGGTCACTATCCTAAGGAAAATTCCCCTCTTACCTTACACCTAAAAGATTTTTACCCCTGACTAAAATAGCCCTAATTAATTAATGGGTTCATTTAAAACTAAAACAGGAAACATCCGAAAATACCCAAAAGATGTGAGTTTTGGTGGCCTGAGATGAGGGGCTCAATTCACGCGGACACTAAAGCGGGCAGGCAAATTAGGCCGGAGCCACAACCAGGGTAGACTGGTCACCTGGAGGTTTTTAATTCCTAACCCACGTGTGGCATCTTTCCCGGATTACTGTGTTGGTATCCTACATAATGAAGGTATATAAATTTACGCAAAATAAGTCAAAGCAAAACCAATATCACCCAAGTATTGTACCTTGCATAAGCAAATAAAACATAAATAAATATTATGAAACGCACGGTGCACATCCGGTACTCAATATCAAAATCAACCCGATAATAAACGTCCTGATAAGATTAACCGTCAGAAGAAGGACTCGCATTTACAGGAAAAAAAAACGAACGAAAGGGTCCAGGTTTCTGAAAATATGCCAGGAATCTGTTGTATTAGAACCTAAGTCGTCCCCCTGGATGAAACCGTGAATTACGTTTTCTCGGACGGGACAATATAGTCCATTTATGTCATTTAAAATCAAATGAAGTATTCAATACCCAAAAAGGATTCCTACAGTGGAGACTAACTCGTATGCATATATGAAACAACATACTGATTCTGACCCGTACGTATTAAAATATATAAAACAACAAGTCAACAGACTACAGTTGAATGCTTTTTAAAGAACTAAATATTCGTACAGACAAATGGCCAGCATAGGACAGTGGCACATTTAAACAATGTAACATTTAACGTAAAAAAAAAAATGGATTGCTCTTTTAGTATGTTAAATTATAGACCGTCCATCCTTCAGGTGTGTCCTGCTGTTTATGGATCTTTGTCCATTTATGTTTTTTATCAATCCATTCATCTGAACCTACCAACACCTGAAAGGGGGCAGCTTCCCGGATCTAACGATACCACACACGTGTAATTCGGGACTACGAGTCAGCAGATACGCCCAGTTAAGCTTTGGCCAATCGGATGCAATATTCTAATGAGGGTGGTTACTAATGAGGATGAAAGTCGTTTTTACCTCTATACCTAGCCTGAAAGAGGGCAGCTTCCCGGTTCTAACGATACCACACAAGTGTAATTCGGGCCTACGAGTCAGCAGATACGCCCAGTTAAGCTTTGGCCAATCGGATGCAATATTCTAATGAGGGTGGTTACTAATGAGGGTGAAAGTCGTTTACCTACTAACCCTAACCCTAACCCACCCTAACCTAACCCTAACCCTAACCCTAACTAACCCTAACTAACCCTAACCTAACCCTAACCCTAACCCTACCCTAACCCTAACCCTAACCCCAACCCTAACCCTAACCCAACTAACCATAACCCCACCCTAACCCTAACCCTAACCAACCCTAACCCTAACCCTACACCTAACCCAAACCCTAACCTAACCCTAACCTAACCCTAACCCCTAACCCTAACCCTAACTAACCCTAACCCCAACCTAACCCCTAACCCTAACCCTAACCCTACCCTAACCCTAACCCTAACCCTAACCCTAACCCTAACCTAACCCTAACCCTAACCTAACTAACCTAACTAACCCTACCTAACCCTAACCTAACCCTACCTAACCCTAACTAACCCCTAGTTGCTAACCCTAACCTCTAACCTAAAACTAACCTAACCTAACCTAACCCTAACCCAACCCTAACCCTAACCCTACCCCTTACCCCTAACCCTAACCTAAACCCTAACCCTAACCCTAACCCTAACCCTAACCCTAACAATCCCTAACCCTAACCTAACCCTAACCCTAACCCTAACCCTAACCTAACCCCCAAACTAACCCAACTAACCCTAACCCCTAATAACTAACCCAACCCCTAAACCCCTAACCCTAACCCTAACCCTGGCCCCAACTAACCCCAGACAACCACGCCACTGCTAATCACAGAAGATAACCCTTGACTAACCCAAAAGTTAACCTTCTAAACCTGGACAGTTATAAGATTGATAACTCTATATATATCTTCCATCTCTCTATCTACTCGAGGAAATAAACAGTGGCTAATAACTCGCCCTCTCCTGGATGACAATGGGAATAGCATGTGTTAAAACTGGCAAGTGTTAAGCATGTGTCAAGGATTCAAACAATTTAGCAGAAACTCACACTATGCTGGAAGCTGCAAGTGAACTGTTCTGTGACCTTTGACCTGGAGGTCTAAAACCACACTCCATCTATGAAAAATAAGTACGTAGAATGAGTTATCAAATCATTTCGTATAATTATCTCACAAATGCTTATAGATCATTGAAATCATTCTAAACATTAGACTGAACTGCACTGTGACCTTTGACCTGGATATCTAACGACACACTCAATCTATGAAAACTAAGCAGGGCACAAGGCAAGTTTTATTTATGTAGCACATTTCATACACAGTGGTAATTCAAAGTGCTTTACATGAAAGGAAGTGGAATAGTGATTAAAAATAATAATCACAGCAATTAAAAAAGGAGCTAAAAATAATAATATCAAATAATTATACAAAAAATACAATGCAATCATTTCGGACATTCAACAAATGAAAATAATTAGTTTATGCTCTGAGAAATGCACCAAAGCGACAGATAAAACCTGTAACACCTAAAAGGAGAAACTAATAAAATTGTTGGAAGGTTTTAGAAACAATTAAACAAAAAATAGAAATAAGATATCACAGAAACACGTCATAAGGTGAAAAACAAAAGTTTAAAGACGTACAACAAAGCAGAATCTGTCTATAAAGAGGGCTTAAGTCGCCCTCTCCTGGATGAAACTGTGAATAGCATGTGTGTGTGTGTACAGGACATTATAGTCCAACTGTGGCCAGAGGAGCTCAAAGGGACCCTGAAAGCTCCAGCGAGGACCCACAGAACCCAAACTTCCCCCAGTGCTCCGTGGACACACTGCCAGTGCCAGGTGACACTTTACTATCTTGAATGTACAGTTTGCTAATTATTGCAAATATGTTCCATATTTTTCATCGCTGACCGTTTGCTAACTTGATTGCACAGTTTTCTACTTATTGCACACATGTTTCATTATTTTTTTTTTATCACTGACCGTATACTATATTGAATGCACAGTTTTCAACTTGTTGCATATATGTTCCAAATTTTTTCATACCTGATCATTTACCAACTTGCTTGTACAGATTATACATACATTTACATTTAATTAAATAGGTCGAAACTTAACTGACGTTGTCTCAACAATAATAAAAACTGCCAAGTTCCTCCATCACTGTAGAACCTAGGGTAAAAAACAAAAACATTCACTTAGTTATGAAAAGAAGTGGCCTGTATCTCAGTCTCGGTTGGTGAAAATAATTGCCCTACTTCAAAATGAATATGTCTTTTGATAATAATACTGGACAGAAAGGCATGCAAACACGTCACAATTTGAAGTCACCTCTCACGTTTAACTACTCTAAACATGCAGTAAACTATTCATGTATCCACATAATAATTGAATTGCCTGTTGCTGAATCAATTTAATGTTTGAAATGTGGTACGTGTTTTGTCACTTGATATAACCGCAAACATAATTTGGGTGAAAGTGCAAACTGTAAAGACACTTGCTGCAGTCCAAACATTTACTACACAAGTAAAATGGCATACGATGGAGTTAAAATTCTAGTTTCAGTTCCAAACGGAAAAAAAAAGAATAATTTTCATACCACATTGCTTGTCCTATTTGCTTGTTTGCTCGTCTTCACTCGGTTTGCGGTTTGTCAATTTTTAGATTCTACAAAAATGCTAAATATAAAAAAGCCTTTTTGAAAGTGCAGTACCTTTGTCTGCCCACAAGATGTAGCCATCACGCCACCTATGAACCTAACCTATCTTAAAATCCTATACACACGGTAAGGACATCTCAGCACCTTGGAACTACAGAACTGGTGTTATAGGATGATCTAGGAGGATTATGCTCAACCGAAGGATTCAAATTCGTATTGTACCTCTATAACTAACACTAATCCTAATTTAATATTTTTTTGAGGTAAAAAAAGTTCCAAAAAACAACTCACTCAAACCTAGGCAAGCAACAACAATTTCTCTCTCCTCTCTATTTCAATTCAATTCAATTTAAGTGTGCTTTATTGGCATGACAAAAACGATACATTTGTATTGCCAAAGCAATTGCAGCTGGGCTGCTCACAAGTAGTGTGCATTTGAATTAACAGAAAAAAAGATAAAAAAATTACAAAATAGTAATAGTAATAAAACAAATATTAAAACGTATTAAATATTAGTGCAAAATGAGTGACTAGTGTAAGTATATGTTAGAATAAAATTAAATAAAACACAGTATAAAATTTACAGAGGCAAAATATACATTTAAGAAATATAATGGAGTAATATGTCATAATATATTCTACATGTGCTGGAAACATCAGCTCAGGCAGATGGAGTGTCTTCTCTTCTATGGTGACAGAGAGACACATATTGAGCAGCAAACACACAGCAGCTCTTGTGTTCTCCGAGCAGATACGCTAGTTTTCTCCTGGTCTGGAAGAGTTGTAAATGTGGATGGATCTGCTGTATTTTGTCGTAGAACACTGTCCGTATATCTGTGTATTTGGAGCACTCTGTTAGGAAGTGCAGTTCTGTTTCCATCTGATTCAGGTCACAGTGTGAACACAGTCTCTGCTCCGGGGCAGCCACGTTTGTCTGTGTCTGCCCGTCTCTATCATCAGCTTGTGTCCGCTGAGTCTGTATCTGGTCAACGTGGCTTCTCAGTTTCTTATCTGACACTGTGAACAGATACTCTGCCATACTGTACTCTCTCTTTAGGACAGATAGCATTGCATTTTACTCTGTTGTTGAGTTTGGGTTTGCCAATGAGTGATGTACCTCTGTTTGATTTGTGCAGTGATCTGATTGGTTCTGATGTTGGTGAGTGTTCAGTAGATGTTAGTGAAGCATCAGGACTGAAGCTCTGGATCAGCTGTGAAGGGCTTGCTTTCTTTGCTCATCTCTTGGTATTGCAGGGCTTATAATGGTATGATTGGATCACTGAGTTTCAGATGTTTCCAGAATTGAATTGCCCTTTTTTGTATCTTTGTGATTAGAGGATATTTGCCTAATTCTGCCCTGCATGCGTTATTTGTTGTGTGCCGGTGCACATGTAATATGGTTTTACAGTTCTGCATGCAGGGTCTCAATCGGGTGTTTTTCCCATTTGTGAGATCTTGACTTGGGTTTGTCAGTGGACCCCACACCTCACTGCAATAGAGTGCAATGGGCTCAATTACTGATTCTACTTAGTTCAGCCAAATTCTAATAGGTATTTCTATAGGACATTGTCGTTTAATGGCGTAGAACGCCCTGCGTGCTTTATCTCTCAGTTCATTCACAGCATGATTAAAGTTTCCAGTGGATGTATTTTCAAACCCAGGTAGTTGTAGTGTGATGTGTGTGTTATTCTGGTTAGTGCCTAATGTAAATATGTGTTGTGTTCCCTGGGATCTGGATCTTTTCTGAAAGATCATAATGTTGGTTTTCTTCAGGTTGACTGTCAGGGCCCAGGTCTGGCAGTATTGCTCCAGCAGGTCCAGGTCTGCTGTAGACCATGTTTAGTGGGAGACAGCAGAACCAGATCATCTGCATACAGCAGGCATCTGATCTGGGAGTCGTGTAGAGTGAGGCCAGGGGCTGCAGATCGCTCCAGACTGAGCGCCAGTCATTAATATAGATTTAAATAATGTTAAATAAATAAGAATGTAATTACTAAAGGATTAATGTTATTTGATTCTCTCTCTCTCTCTCTCTCTCTCTCTCTCACTCTCTCTCACTCTCACTCTCACTCTCACTCACTCTCACACTCACACTCACACTCACACTCTCAACTCATACAAATGCTAATGAAATGAAAGGACTGTGGCCTTTAGATCTAACCCGAACACACACACACACACACACACACACACACACACTCTCTGTCTCTCTCTCTCTGTCTCTCTCGATCTACCAGGCTGTGATCCAGGCCCTCCACTAAAACCACACTCCATCTATGAAGAATAAGTTATTAAATAATTTAATATAATTATCTCACAAATGCTTATAGATCATTGAAATCATTCTAAACATTAGACTGAACTGCACTGTGACCTTTGACCTGGATATCTAACGACACACTCAATCTATGAAAACTAAGCAGGGCACAAGGCAAGTTTATTTATGTAGCACATTTCATACACAGTGCTAATTCAAGGTGCTTTACATGAAAGGAAGTGGAATAGTGATTCAAAATAATAATCACAGCAATAAAAACAAGGAGTTAAAAATAATAATATCAAATAAATAATTATACACAAAAACAGCGCGTCGATTCAGGATTCCCCCCAGACCGCATGTTTTATGACAAGTGGCGGGCCTTCCAGTATGCCCAGAGAGTGAAACATCTGCTGTGTAAGTCTCCAAATCACTCAATACGGCATCGACTAAAGTGAATGTAATTACTAAAGGATTAATGTTATTTGATTCTGTCTTTTAGCGTGCTTCACGTGGAGAAAACCTTCGGCGACAAAGGTGGCAAGGCTGATCGAGCTGGAGGACCGGAAGGTCAACTTCCCCAAGCCTGAAAAGGTCATAGAACTGGGGAAACCATCTCCCAAGCCCACCATCGAAACAGACCCACTTTAATGAGTTGTGTGTGTGTGTGTGTGTGTGTGTGTGTGTGTGTGTGTGTGTGTGTGTGTGTGTGTGTGTGTGTGTGTGTGTGTGTGTGTGTGTGTGTGTGTTTGTGAGTGTGGTGTGTGTGTGTGTGTGTGTGTGTGTGTGTGTGTGTGTGTGTGTGTGTGTGTGTGTGTGTGTGTGTGTGTGTGTGTGTGTGTGTGTGTGTGTGTGTGTGTGTGTGTGTGTGGTGTGTGTGTGTGTGTGTGTGTGAGGGTGTGTGTGTGGTGTCAATTCTGAGAAGACCTGGAAGACTGGCTGTAATATAAAAAAGACTTCAGTCCAGAGGAGGTCTAGGTGAGAGAACCTTTCATTTGTCTTGTAAACAGTTTAGCCATCAGCCATTAAAACCACGCAATCTTAAATGGATTCCTAAAATATATCAAATCATCTTTTATCTGTCACAAACTAAGCAAATTGCCTTTGGAAGGTTACGAGCGTTCAGACAGAAACAATTAAATAAAAAATAAAACAAAGTTTGAGACATATGGAAAGAATCACATTATAAGGTTAAAGACTGTAAAGAGTGTGCAAATGTATACAATAATAACAACAGCAGCACCTTTTTTATTAGACAATTTTTATACACATTATAGTGCTCCGCCTGTTTATTAAGCTATTTTGTAAAAATAAAAGAATGAAGATACAGGAGAATAGAAACAAATATTTATCCAACTCTACCCAGCACCAAATTTTGGAGATGTGCAAAAAAAAAACAAATAAAAGGCTCCCGTGGGGTTTATGAAAATATGCCAGTGAGGATCTGTTTTATTAAGAGGGCTTAAGTCACCCCTCTCCTGGATGAAAATGTGCATAGCACTGATTGTTTTAGTGTTAAAAAGCTGTCCCTCTGCTACGGATTGAGAAACCTTAACAAAAAATCACAGTATGGAACATGCTTTCAGACGGATGCCTTTCACTCCCAGACAGTCCATCCTTCAGGTGTGTCCAGCTGTTTATTAAATTCTCGTTTCGTTTATTTTTATCCGGTTATAAGATTGAAATCTACCTATCATCTATCTCCTTAAATTTAATTTGTATTTTCTAATATCCACTGGATCAATCGAATCAATCTAAAATTGTGACGCTGTATTTTTCGGTAATAACACCTGACTGACACCTAAACTTACCCTGAGTGGCCATGTGGATTGTAGACACCTGATGGTTTTACCCTAATGGGTACAGATATCTAACCTTGACCAACACACGACCCTAAACCTAAGGTCACTATCCCTAAGGAAAATTCCCTTCTTATCCTTACACCTAATGATTTTTACCCCTAGACTAAAATAGCCCTAATTAATTAATTGGTTCATTTAAAACTAAAAAAGGAAAACGTCCGAAATACACCGACAAAAGATGATGAGTTTTGGGGAGCACTGAGATGGGCTGAATTCAAGCGGACACTAAAGCGGGCAGCGCAAATGTAGGCCGGAGCACAACCAAGGTCAGACTGGTCTATATATAAAACAACAAGTCAACATACTACATTTGAATGCTTTTTAAAGGACTAAATATTCCTACAGACAAATGGCCAGTGAAGGACAGTGAAACATTTAAACAATGTAACATTTAACATTAAAAAAATGGATTGCTCTTTTAGTATGTTCAATTGTAGACCGTCCATCCTTCAGGTGTGTCCTGCTGTTTATTGATCTCTTTCTATTTATGTTTTTTATCTATCCATTCATCTTAACCTACCAACACCTGAAAGAGGGCAGCTTCCCGGATCTAACGATATCACTCGTGTGTAATTCAGGCCTACGAGTCAGCAGATACACCCAGTTAAGCTTTGGCCAATCGGATGCAATATTCTAATGAGGGTGGTTACTAATGAGGATGAAAGTCGTTTTTACCTCTATACCTAGTTGCAAGATAACCCCTAACCCCAACTAACCCTGGCCCCAATTAACCCTAACCCTAACCCTGGCCCCAACTAACCCCAGACAACCACGCCACTGCTAATCACAGAAGATAACCCTTGACTAACCCAAAAGTTAACCTTCTAAACCCGGACAGTTATAAGATTGATAACTCTATATCTATCTTCCATCTCTCTATCTACTCGAGGAAATAAACAGGGGCTAATAACTCGCCCTCTCCTGGATGACAATGAGAATAGCATGTGTTAAAACTGGCAAGTGTTAAGCATGTGTCAAGGATTCAAACAATTTAGCAGAAACTCACACTATGCTGGAAGCTGCAAGTGAACTGTTCTGTGACCTTTGACCTGGAGGTCTAAAACCACACTCCATCTATGAAAAATAAGTACGTAGAATGAGTTATCAAATCATTTCGTATAATTATCTCACAAATGCTTATAGATCATTGAAATCATTCTAAACATTAGACTGAACTGCACTGTGACCTTTGACCTGGATATCCAACAACACACTCCATCTATGAAAACTAAGCAAGGCACAAGGCAAGTTTATTTATGTAGCACATTTCATACACAGTGGTAATTCAAAGTGCTTTACATGAAAGGAAGTGGAATAGTGATTAAAAATAATAATCACAGCAATTAAAAAAGGAGCTAAAAATAATAATATCAAATAATTATACAAAAAATACAATGCAATCATTTCGGACATTCAACAAATGAAAATAATTAGTTTATGCTCTGAGAAATGCACCAAAGCGACAGATAAAACCTGTAACACCTAAAAGGAGAAACTAATAAAATTGTTGGAAGGTTTTAGAAACAATTAAACAAAAAATAGAAATAAGATATCACAGAAACACGTCATAAGGTGAAAAACAAAAGTTTAAAGACGTACAACAAAGCAGAATCTGTCTATAAAGAGGGCTTAAGTCGCCCTCTCCTGGATGAAACTGTGAATAGCATGTGTGTGTGTACAGGACATTATAGTCCAACTGTGGCCAGAGGAGCTCAAAGGGACCCTGAAAGCTCCAGCGAGGACCCACAGAACCCAAACTTCCCCCAGTTCTCCGTGGACACACTGCCAGTGCCAGGTGACACTTTACTATCTTGAATGTACAGTTTGCTAATTATTGCATATATGTTCCATATTTTTTCATCGCTGACCGTTTTCTAACTTGATTGCACAGTTTTCTACTTATTGCACACGTTTCATATTTTTTTTTATCACTGACCGTATACTATATTGAATGCACAGTTTTCAACTTGTTGCATATATGTTCCAAATTTTTTCATACCTGATCATTTACCAACTTGCTTGTACAGATTATACATACATATACATTTAATTAAATAGGTCGAAACTTAACTGACGTTGTCTCTCCAATTAATTCCACTGCCAAGTTCCTCCATCACTGTAGAACCTAGGGTAAAAAACAAAAACATTCACTTAGTTATGAAAAGAAGTGGCCTGTATCTCAGTCTCGGGTTGGTGAAAAAAATTGCCCTACTTCAAAATGAATATGTCTTTTGAAAATAATACTGGACAGAAAGGCATGCAAACACGTCACATTTTGAAGTCACCTCTCACGTTTAACTACTCTAAACATGCAGTGAACTATTCATGTATCCACATAATTCATTGAATTGCCTGTTGCTGAATCAATTTAATGTTTGAAATGTGGTACGTGTTTATGTCACTTGATATAACCGCAAAACATAATTTGGGTGAAAGGTGCAAACTTGTAAAGACACTTGCTGCAGTACCTTTGTCTGCCCACAAGATGTAGCCATCACGCCACCTATGAACCTACCTATCTTAAAATCGTATACACATGGTAAGGACATCTGAGCACCTTGGGAACTACAGAACTGGTGTTATAGGATGATCTAGGAGGATTATGCTCAACCGGAGGATTCAAATTCGTATTGTACCTCTATAACTAACACTAATCCTAATTTAATATTTTTTTGAGATAAAAAAAAGTTCCAAAAAACAACTCACTCAAACCTAGGCAAGCAACAACAATTTCTCTCTCTCTCAATTTCAATTCAATTCAATTTAAGTGTGCTTTATTGGCATGACAAAACGATACATTTGTATTGCCAAAGCAATTGCAGCTGGGCTGCTCACAAGTAGTGTACATTTGAATTAACAGAAAAAATAAATAAAAAATTACAAAATAGTAATAGTAATAAAACAAATATTTAAAACGTATTAAATATGTAGTGCAAAATGAGTGACTAGTGTAAGTATATGTTAGAAATACAATTAAATAAAACACAGTATAAAATTTACAGAGGCAAAATATAAATTTAAGAAATATAATGGAGTAATATGTCATAATATATTCTACATGTGCTGGAAACATCAGCTCAGGGCAGATGGAGTGTCTTCTCTTCTATGGTGACAGAGAGACACATATTGAGCAGCAAACACACAGCAGCTCTTGTGTTCTCCGAGCAGATACGCTAGTTTCTCCTGGTCTGGAAGAGTTGTAAATGTGGATGGATCTGCTGTATTTTGTCGTAGAACACTGTCCGTATATCTGTGTATTTGGAGCACTCTGTTAGGAAGTGCAGTTCTGTTTCCATCTGATTCAGGTCACAGTGTGAGCACAGTCTCTGCTCCGGGGGCAGCCACGTTTGTCTGTGTCTGCCCGTCTCTATCATCAGCTTGTGTCCGCTGAGTCTGTATCTGGTCAACGTGCTTCTCAGTTTCTTATCTGACACTGTGAACAGATACTCTGCCATACTGTACTCTCTCTTTAGGGACAGATAGCATTGCATTTTACTCTGTTGTTGAGTTTGGGTTTGCCAATGAGTGATGTACCTCTGTTTGATTTGTGCAGTGATCTGATTGGTTCTGATGTTGTGATTCAGAGCATCAGTAGATGTTAGTGAAGCATCAGGACTGAAGCTCTGGATCAGCTTGAGGAAGGGCTTGCTTTCTTTGCTCATCTCTTGGTATTGCAGGGCTTTATAATGGTATGATTGGGGATCACTGAGTTTCAGATGTTTCCAGAATTTAATTGCCCTTTTTTGTATCTTTGTGATTAGAGGATATTTGCCTAATTCTGCCCTGCATGCGTTATTTGTTGTGTGCCGGTGCACATGTAATATGGTTTTACAGAGTTCTGCATGCAGGGTCTCAATCGGGTGTTTTTCCCATTTGGTGAGATCTTGACTTGGGTTTGTCAGTGGACCCCACACCTCACTGCCATAAAGTGCAATGGGCTCAATTACCGATTCTACTATTTTCAGCCAAATTCTAATAGGGATTTCTATAGGACATTGCCGTTTAATGGCGTAGAACGCCCTGCGTGCTTTATCTCTCAGTTCATTCACAGCATGATTAAAGTTTCCAGTGGATGTGATTTTCAAACCCAGGTAGTTGTAGTGTGATGTGTGTGTTATCTGGTTAGTGCCTAATGTAAATATGTGTTGTGTTCCCTGGGATCTGGATCTTTTCTGAAAGATCATAATGTTGGTTTTCTTCAGGTTGTCTGTCAGGGCCCAGGTCTGGCAGTATTGCTCCAGCAGGTCCAGGTTCTGCTGTAGACCATGTTTAGTGGGAGACAGCAGAACCAGATCATCTGCATACAGCAGGCATCTCGATCTGGTGAGTCGTGTAGAGTGAGGCCAGGGGCTGCAGATCGCTCCAGACTGAGCAGCCAGTATTATTAATATAGATGTTAAATAATAAGTTACTCAATAAATAATGAATGTAATTACTAAAGGATTAATGTTATTTAATTCTGTCTTTTAGCGCGCTTCACGTGGAGAAAACCTTCGGCGGCAAAGGTGGCAAGGCTGATTGAGCAGGAGGACTGGAAGCTCAACTTGCCCAAGCCTGAAAAGGACATAGAACTGTGAAAACCAGCTCCCAAGCCCACCATCGAAACAGACCCACTTTTAATGAGTTGTGTGTGTGTGTGTGTGTGTGTGTGTGTGTGTGTGTGTGTGTGTGTGTGTGTGTGTGTGTGTGTGTGTGTGTGTGTGTGTGTGTGTGTGTGTGTGTGTGTGTGTGTGTGTGTGTGTGTGTGTGTGTGTGTGTGTGTGTGTGTGTGTGTGTGTGTGTGTGTGTGTGTGTGTGTGTGTGTGTGTGTGTGTGTGTGTGTGTGTGTGTGTGTGTGTGTGTGTGTGTGTGTGTGTGTGTGTGTGTGTTTCTGAGAAGACCTGGACGGGCCTGGCTGTCAAAGACTTCGGTCCAGAGGGAGGTCTAGGTGAGAGAACCTTTCATTTGACTTGTAAACAGTTTAGCAGCCATTAAAACCACCGCAATCAAAAATTGATCCATCTATCTGAAACTAAGAAAATTGTTGGAAGGTTTTAGAAACAATTAAATCAAAAATAGAAATGAGACCTAAAAGAATCACATTATAAGGTTAAAGGAAATGTATACAACAACAGCAGCACCTTTTTTATTTATTTTTATTTATAGTGCTCCGCCTGTTTATTAAGCTTTTGTAATAATAAAAGAATGAAGATACAGGAGAATAGAAACAAATATTTATCCAACTCTACCCAGCACCAAATTTTGGAGAAAAAAAAAACAAATAAAAGGCTCCCGGGTTTATGAAAATATGCCAGTGAGGATCTGTTTTTATTAAGAGGGCTTAAGTCGCCCTCTCCTGGATGAAAATGTGCATAGCACGTGTTAAAAACTGCTACGGATTGAGAAACCTTAACAAAAAATCACAGTATGGAACATGCTTTCAGACGGATGCCTTCACTCCCAGACAGTCCATCCTTCAGGTGTGTCCAGCTGTTTATTAAATTCTCTTTTCGTTTATTTTTATCCGGTTATAAGATTGACCTATCATCTATCTCCTTAAATTTAATTTGTATTTTCTAATATCCACTGGATCAATCGAATCAATCTAAAATTGTGACGCTGTATTTTTCGGTAATAACACCTGACTGACACCTAAACTTACCCCTGAGTGGCCATGTGGATTGTAGACACCTGATGGTTTTACCCTAATGGGTACAGATATCTAACCTTGACCAACACACGACCCTAAACCTAAGGTCACTATCCCTAAGGATAATTCCCTTCTTAATCCTTACACCTAATGATTTTTACCCCTAGACTAAAATAGCCCTAATTAATTAATTGGTTCATTTAAAACTAAAAAAGGAAACGTCCGAAATACACCGACAAAAGATGATGAGTTTTGGGGAGCACTGAGATGGGCTGAATTCAAGCGGACACTAAAGCGGGCAGCGCAAATGTAGGCCGGAGCACAACCAAGGTCAGACTGGTCTATATATAAAACAACAAGTCAACATACTACATTTGAATGCTTTTTAAAGGACTAAATATTCCTACAGACAAATGGCCAGTGAAGGACAGTGAAACATTTAAACAATGTAACATTTAACATTAAAAAAATGGATTGCTCTTTTAGTATGTTCAATTGTAGACCGTCCATCCTTCAGGTGTGTCCTGCTGTTTAGGATCTTTTCCATTTATGTTTTTTATCAATCCATTCATGAACCTTGAAACAGCTTATCCAACACACGTGTAATTGAACGAGTCAGGATCAGCTTTGGCCAATCCAATATTCGGTATACTAAGTCGACCTACCTGAAAGAGGGCAGCTTCCCGGATCTAACGATATCACTCGTGTGTAATTCGGGCCTACGAGTCAGCAGATACACCCAGTTAAGCTTTGGCCAATCGGATGCAATATTCTAATGAGGGTGGTTACTAATGAGGATGAAAGTCGTTTTTACCTCTATACCTAGCTGCAAGATAACCCCTAACCCCAACTAACCCTGGCCCCAACTAACCCTAACCCTAACCCTGGCCCCAACTAACCCCAGACAACCACGCCACTGCTAATCACAGAAGATAACCCTTGACTAACCCAAAAGTTAACCTTCTAAACCTGGACAGTTATAAGATTGATAACTCTATATCTATCTTCCATCTCTCTATCTACTCGAGGAAATAAACAGGGGCTAATAACTCGCCCTCTCCTGGATGACAATGAGAATAGCATGTGTTAAAACTGGCAAGTGTTAAGCATGTGTCAAGGATTCAAACAATTTAGCAGAAACTCACACTATGCTGGAAGCTGCAAGTGAACTGTTCTGTGACCTTTGACCTGGAGGTCTAAAACCACACTCCATCTATGAAAAATAAGTACGTAGAATGAGTTATCAAATCATTTCGTATAATTATCTCACAAATGCTTATAGATCATTGAAATCATTCTAAACATTAGACTGAACTGCACTGTGACCTTTGACCTGGATATCCAACAACACACTCCATCTATGAAAACTAAGCAAGGCACAAGGCAAGTTTATTTATGTAGCACATTTCATACACAGTGGTAATTCAAAGTGCTTTACATGAAAGGAAGTGGAATAGTGATTAAAAATAATAATCACAGCAATTAAAAAAGGAGCTAAAAATAATAATATCAAATAATTATACAAAAAATACAATGCAATCATTTCGGACATTCAACAAATGAAAATAATTAGTTTATGCTCTGAGAAATGCACCAAAGCGACAGATAAAACCTGTAACACCTAAAAGGAGAAACTAATAAAAT
The DNA here is from genome assembly GCA_027422405.1 of Ptychobarbus kaznakovi. NCBI lineage: Eukaryota > Metazoa > Chordata > Actinopteri > Cypriniformes > Cyprinidae > Ptychobarbus > Ptychobarbus kaznakovi. Next base: position 15,701,027 of record CM049799.1, on the reverse strand, counting down.
TGTTGGAAGGTTTTAGAAACAATTAAACAAAAAATAGAAATAAGATATCACAGAAACACGTCATAAGGTGAAAAACAAAAGTTTAAAGACGTACAACAAAGCAGAATCTGTCTATAAAGAGGGCTTAAGTCGCCCTCTCCTGGATGAAACTGTGAATAGCATGTGTGTGTGTACAGGACATTATAGTCCAACTGTGGCCAGAGGAGCTCAAAGGGACCCTGAAAGCTCCAGCGAGGACCCACAGAACCCAAACTTCCCCCAGTTCTCCGTGGACACACTGCCAGTGCCAGGTGACACTTTACTATCTTGAATGTACAGTTTGCTAATTATTGCATATATGTTCCATATTTTTTCATCGCTGACCGTTTGCTAACTTGATTGCACAGTTTTCTACTTATTGCACACATGTTTCATATTTTTTTTTATCACTGACCGTATACTATATTGAATGCACAGTTTTCAACTTGTTGCATATATGTTCCAAATTTTTTCATACCTGATCATTTACCAACTTGCTTGTACAGATTATACATACATATACATTTAATTAAATAGGTCGAAACTTAACTGACGTTGTCTCTCCAATTAATTCCACTGCCAAGTTCCTCCATCACTGTAGAACCTAGGGTAAAAAACAAAAACATTCACTTAGTTATGAAAAGAAGTGGCCTGTATCTCAGTCTCGGGTTGGTGAAAAAAATTGCCCTACTTCAAAATGAATATGTCTTTTGAAAATAATACTGGACAGAAAGGCATGCAAACACGTCACATTTTGAAGTCACCTCTCACGTTTAACTACTCTAAACATGCAGTGAACTATTCATGTATCCACATAATTCATTGAATTGCCTGTTGCTGAATCAATTTAATGTTTGAAATGTGGTACGTGTTTATGTCACTTGATATAACCGCAAAACATCATTTGGGTGAAAGGTGCAAACTTGTAAAGACACTTGCTGCAGTACCTTTGTCTGCCCACAAGATGTAGCCATCACGCCACCTATGAACCTACCTATCTTAAAATCGTATACACATGGTAAGGACATCTGAGCACCTTGGGAACTACAGAACTGGTGTTATAGGATGATCTAGGAGGATTATGCTCAACCGGAGGATTCAAATTCGTATTGTACCTCTATAACTAACACTAATCCTAATTTAATATTTTTTTGAGATAAAAAAAAGTTCCAAAAAACAACTCACTCAAACCTAGGCAAGCAACAACAATTTCTCAACAATTTCTCTCTCTCTCAATTTCAATTCAATTCAATTTAAGTGTGCTTTATTGGCATGACAAAACGATACATTTGTATTGCCAAAGCAATTGCAGCTGGGCTGCTCACAAGTAGTGTACATTTGAATTAACAGAAAAAATAAATAAAAAATTACAAAATAGTAATAGTAATAAAACAAATATTTAAAACGTATTAAATATGTAGTGCAAAATGAGTGACTAGTGTAAGTATATGTTAGAAATACAATTAAATAAAACACAGTATAAAATTTACAGAGGCAAAATATACATTTAAGAAATATAATGGAGTAATATGTCATAATATATTCTACATGTGCTGGAAACATCAGCTCAGGGCAGATGGAGTGTCTTCTCTTCTATGGTGACAGAGAGACACATATTGAGCAGCAAACACACAGCAGCTCTTGTGTTCTCCGAGCAGATACGCTAGTTTCTCCTGGTCTGGAAGAGTTGTAAATGTGGGATGGATCTGCTGTATTTTGTCGTAGAACACTGTCCGTATATCTGTGTATTTGGAGCACTCTGTTAGGAAGTGCAGTTCTGTTTCCATCTGATTCAGGTCACAGTGTGAGCACAGTCTCTGCTCCGGGGGCAGCCACGTTTGTCTGTGTCTGCCCGTCTCTATCATCAGCTTGTGTCCGCTGAGTCTGTATCTGGTCAACGTGCTTCTCAGTTTCTTATCTGACACTGTGAACAGATACTCTGCCATACTGTACTCTCTCTTTAGGGACAGATAGCATTGCATTTTACTCTGTTGTTGAGTTTGGGTTTGCCAATGAGTGATGTACCTCTGTTTGATTTGTGCAGTGATCTGATTGGTTCTGATGTTGTGATTCAGAGCATCAGTAGATGTTAGTGAAGCATCAGGACTGAAGCTCTGGATCAGCTTGAGGAAGGGCTTGCTTTCTTTGCTCATCTCTTGGTATTGCAGGGCTTTATAATGGTATGATTGGGGATCACTGAGTTTCAGATGTTTCCAGAATTTAATTGCCCTTTTTTGTATCTTTGTGATTAGAGGATATTTGCCTAATTCTGCCCTGCATGCGTTATTTGTTGTGTGCCGGTGCACATGTAATATGGTTTTACAGAGTTCTGCATGCAGGGTCTCAATCGGGTGTTTTTCCCATTTGGTGAGATCTTGACTTGGGTTTGTCAGTGGACCCCACACCTCACTGCCATAAAGTGCAATGGGCTCAATTACCGATTCTACTATTTTCAGCCAAATTCTAATAGGGATTTCTATAGGACATTGCCGTTTAATGGCGTAGAACGCCCTGCGTGCTTTATCTCTCAGTTCATTCACAGCATGATTAAAGTTTCCAGTGGATGTGATTTTCAAACCCAGGTAGTTGTAGTGTGATGTGTGTGTTATCTGGTTAGTGCCTAATGTAAATATGTGTTGTGTTCCCTGGGATCTGGATCTTTTCTGAAAGATCATAATGTTGGTTTTCTTCAGGTTGTCTGTCAGGGCCCAGGTCTGGCAGTATTGCTCCAGCAGGTCCAGGTTCTGCTGTAGACCATGTTTAGTGGGAGACAGCAGAACCAGATCATCTGCATACAGCAGGCATCTGATCTGGGAGTCGTGTAGAGTGAGGCCAGGGGCTGCAGATCGCTCCAGACTGAGCGCCAGTTTATTAATATAGATGTTAAATAATGTTAAATAAATAATGAATGTAATTACTAAAGGATTAATGTTATTTGATTCTGTCTTTTAGCGTGCTTCACGTGGAGAAAACCTTCGGCGACAAAGGTGGCAAGGCTGATCGAGCTGGAGGACCGGAAGGTCAACTTCCCCAAGCCTGAAAAGGTCATAGAACTGTGGAAACCATCTCCCAAGCCCACCATCGAAACAGACCCACTTTTAATGAGTTGTGTGTGTGTGTGTGTGTGTGTGTGTGTGTGTGTGTGTGTGTGTGTGTGTGTGTGTGTGTGTGTGTGTGTGTGTGTGTGTGTGTGTGTGTGTGTGTGTGTGTGTGTGTGTGTGTGTGTGTGTGTGTGTGTGTGTGTGTGTGTGTGTGTGTGTGTGTGTGTGTGTGTGTGTGTGTGTGTGTGTGTGTGTGTGTGTGTGTGTGTGTGTGTGTGTGTGTGTGTGTGTGTTTCTGAGAAGACCTGGACGGGCCTGGCTGTCAAAGACTTCGGTCCAGAGGGAGGTCTAGGTGAGAGAACCTTTCATTTGTCTTGTAAACAGTTTAGCAGCCATTAAAACCACGCAATCAAAAATGGATTCCTAAAATATATCCATCTATCTGAAACTAAGAAAATTGTTGGAAGGTTTTAGAAACAATTAAATAAAAAATAGAAATGACACATAAAAGAATCACATTATAAGGTTAAAGAAAAGAGGAAATGTATACAACAACAACAGCACCTTTTTTATTTATTTTTCTTTATAGTGCTCCGCCTGTTTATTAAGCTTTTGTAATAATAAAAGAATGAAGATACAGGAGAATAGAAACAAATATTTATCCAACTCTACCCAGCACCAAATTTTGGAGAAAAAAAAAACAAATAAAAGGCTCCCGGGTTTATGAAAATATGCCAGTGAGGATCTGTCTTTATTAAGAGGGCTTAAGTCGCCCTCTCCTGGATGAAAATGTGCATAGCACGTGTTAAAAACTGCTACGGATTGAGAAACCTTAACAAAAAATCACAGTATGGAACATGCTTTCAGACGGATGCCTTTCACTCCCAGACAGTCCATCCTTCAGGTGTGTCCAGCTGTTTATTAAATTCTCGTTTCGTTTATTTTTATCCGGTTATAAGATTGACCTATCATCTATCTCCTTAAATTTAATTAGTATTTTCTAATATCCACTGGATCAATCGAATCAATCTAAAATTGTGACGCTGTATTTTTCGGTAATAACACCTGACTGACACCTAAACTTACCCCTGAGTGGCCATGTGGATTGTAGACACCTGATGGTTTTACCCTAATGGGTACAGATATCTAACCTTGACCAACACACGACCCTAAACCTAAGGTCACTATCCCTAAGGATAATTCCCTTCTTAATCCTTACACCTAATGATTTTTACCCCTAGACTAAAATAGCCCTAATTAATTAATTGGTTCATTTAAAACTAAAAAAGGAAACGTCCGAAATACACCGACAAAAGATGATGAGTTTTGGGGAGCACTGAGATGGGCTGAATTCAAGCGGACACTAAAGCGGGCAGCGCAAATGTAGGCCGGAGCACAACCAAGGTCAGACTGGTCTATATATAAAACAACAAGTCAACATACTACATTTGAATGCTTTTTAAAGGACTAAATATTCCTACAGACAAATGGCCAGTGAAGGACAGTGAAACATTTAAACAATGTAACATTTAACATTAAAAAAATGGATTGCTCTTTTAGTATGTTCAATTGTAGACCGTCCATCCTTCAGGTGTGTCCTGCTGTTTATTGATCTCTTTCCATTTATGTTTTTTATCTATCCATTCATCTTAACCTACCAACACCTGAAAGAGGGCAGCTTCCCGGATCTAACGATATCACTCGTGTGTAATTCAGGCCTACGAGTCAGCAGATACACCCAGTTAAGCTTTGGCCAATCGGATGCAATATTCTAATGAGGGTGGTTACTAATGAGGATGAAAGTCGTTTTTACCTCTATACCTACCTAACCCTAACCCTAACCTAACCCTAACCCTAACTGCATGGTGGAAAAAGTACTCCCCCAAGAGCCAGAGACTCCTAAGTCAATTGGTAGACCAAATAAACATGTATACACAAATAAGAAAAATCAAGACTGGAGTTTAAACTTAAAGAAAAAATACGTTATTATCGGAGACTCTAACGTGGCGAGAATTCCAATATTCGATGATGCTGATCTACAAATTGACTGCTTCCCAGGAGCGAAATTCCAGCATGCGGGTAATCTTATGGAAAAAGCCACCATTGCAGTGGAGCCAGAGGTGTTAATTTTTTCCTTTGGTATTAATAACAGAGCACAAAGATGCATCGGAACGACGACAAAGGAAATACAAAGAACATATAGAATGGCGAGAAGACGGCTACCACACACCGAGTTACACTTTCCAATAATCAACTTCTCAGAAGACCTTCCTTGGGAAGAACAGATGTACTTAGACCAGATCAATGATTACATTCGAGACAAATTGATTCATATCATGAAACTCCCCACCGAACGTTTCAAAGTGGAACGAGATTTAATTCATTGGACACCAGAAACGGCGAAGGCAATGTTAGAACATTGGATAAACAATTTAAACTTTCAAGGACCCTCAAGCCGATAAGTGGCACTAATAAATTAATTGTTAACCTTTCGTCATCGTTCACGCTTACAGAAACCCAGAGGTCAGTTCTACTGAAGGGACTGTCCTTTGTTCCAGCACCGAACAATCAAAAAACACTCAAAATAGAAATATTGAGAAGCCTACAAGCATATCATAGAAGAATAAAACTAGAAACATTCTTTGAAGGTAAGAGAAGACAGAAAGAAAAGACTCCCTTCACTTATAGTTCAGATTGGACTCCCTCTCTCTCCAGGTTGCCAAAACAAATATCTCAAATAATTGGTGCGGATCTATACGCATATAAGCATCTGCACTGGGGAAGAAGGGAAACACCCAATCTTACTATGAGTGAACAGAGAGCTCTGAATCAACTCAGAAAAAACAATAATATTGTGATTAAACCAGCCGATAAAGGCAATGCAGTCGTGCTGATGAATATAGAAGACTACCTCTGGGAAGGAATGAGACAACTGAGTAACACAGAACATTACAGTCCGTTAACAGAACCTATTTACCCGCAAACACGGAAAGAGGTCGAGGAGATCTTGGAAGAAATGTATGATAATAAAATAATAAGTGGAAAACAGAAGGAATATCTATTAGGCCCTGGTTCACCGAGAGCACGTAGGCTCTACTTGCTTCCAAAAATACACAAAACCCCCCAAAATTGGAGTAAACCAAATAAAGTACCACCAGGAAGACCTATAGTCTCAGACTGTAGTAGCGAAACATACAACATAGCAGAATTTATTGAATTTCACCTCAGTCCGATTTCTCAGAAACACAAAAGCTATCTCAAAGATACATACGATTTCATCGAGAAAACCAGAGAGCTTAAGATTCCTTCTGATGCACTGCTATTTACCATCGACGTAGATAGTCTCTATACGAACATAGAGACACAAGCAGGCCTTGAAGCTGTTCGAGAGTGCATGCTGAAGTACCCAGATAGCAGAAGACCAGACGAATACATATTAAAATTATTAGAGATCAATTTAACGAAAAATGACTTTGAGTTTAATTCAAAATACTTTCTTCAGACAAAAGGCACTGCGATGGGGAAAAAGTTTGCACCCTCTTACGCGAATATATTTATGGCCTGTTGGGAAGAAACAGCATTGGCAACAGCTCCACTTGAACCACTCTCGTACTTTAGGTTCCTGGACGATATTTGGGGTGTGTGGACCCATTCTGAGGAAGAATTTATGAGCTTTATACAGCATCTCAACCAACATCAGAGATCAATTAAAATTAAGTTTGAGCTGGACCGCACACAAGTCAATTTTCTAGACGTAGTCACCTATAAAGGGCCTAGATTTAGTGAACAGAACCAACTGGACTATAGAGTTTACTTCAAGGAAACAGATACACATTGTTTATTACACAAAAGCAGCTTTCACCCCAAGCACACTTTTAGGGGGATTCTAAAATCACAGTTACTGAGATTCTACCGTATCTGTTCACAGGAAGAAGAATTTCTGAAAGCAGTCAAAATATTGTTTGGGGCATTGAGAGGCCGAGGATATTCCAGACAATTTTTGAGAAATGTTTTAAGAAAGTTTAAGAATACTATAGTAGATCCGGTGCTGCCCACTCAAACAGAAAAAACTAAAATAATTCCTCTGGTAACATTTTATTCGTTTCAAAGCACACAATTGAATTTAGCAGTCAAACAGAATTTTTCTACTTTTTTAAAGGACACCAATTTTCTACAGAAACATAAACCTATTGCGGCATACAAGAGAAACAAGAGCTTATTGGACACATTAGTCCAAAGCAGAGTAGAAGAGAATAATATAAACACGAAAACAAAAAAACTGAAAACCTGCAAATACTATGTTCCTTTGAAATGGGTAAAGAACCGCACCAACAAACTGATCTTTCAGATCAATCTGACAATCTCGCCTGACACGTCAAACTGTATATACATGATTCATTGCATCAAGTGTAAAAGACAGTATGTGGGACAAACCAAGAATGAACTTAGAAAACGAATCTACCAGCATACGCATAACATCATTAAAAAAATTGAAAAACGTAGATTCGTGGTTCAACACTTCTTGTCCCACGGCCTCCTTTCTCTCAGGGCCACAGTGTTGCAGGCCAATTCTCTCTGGAACTTACAGGATCGACTTAGGACAGAGAGACTATGGATAAAAAAACTAGACACATTATATCCAAGGGGCCTAAACGAGGCCTGAGAGAGAAAGAAATACCATTGAGAACTGCATTATTTTTTTATTCTACCTTTATTAATAATGGTAATAAAAGTATCATCATGATACATACATTACTAAACAGTTAATGTATGAAAAGGGAAAACAACACCAACACTAAACCCAACCGTTGGTAACCCCCAGAGAAAAAACAACCCTGCAGAACACTAAAATCTTAAAATATAGCCCTGTAAAAATATTATAAATATATTTCTTGCCCTAGATTAAAAAACCATACTGTACGGAAACAACACCATAACTAAACCTAACCATTGGTAACCCCCAGAGAAAAAAACAACCCTGCAGAACACTAAAATCACTCAAATCTGAAAATATAACCCTATAAAAATATTATAAATATATTTATTGCCCTAGATTAAAAAACCATACTGTACAGAAACAAATTCATCCCTAAACCTAACCATTGGTAACCCCCAGAGAAAAAACAACCCTGCAGAACACTAAAATCTTAAAATATAACCCTATAAAAATATTATAAAAATATTTATTGCCCTAGATTAAAAAACCATACTGTACAGAAACAACACAATCCCTAAACCTAACCATTGGTAACCCCCAGAGAAAAAAACAACTCTGCAGAACACTAAAATATTAAAATATAGCCCTATAAAAAGTATTATAAATATATTTCTTACCCTAGATTAAAAACCATACTCTGATGGGTGGCGGGCTCCGGTCGCGGGACCAGCCCCAAGTGGGACTAGAGAGTGGCCAGAAGGAGTGGAAGGACAGTGCACAACCGAAGTTGGACCTTGTTTCGATTTCTGGATTTTTAACCCTAACCTAACCCTAACCCTAACCCCCTAACCCTAACCCTAACCCTAACCCTAACCCTAACCCTAACCCTAACCCCCAGAGAAAAAAACAACCCTGCAGAACACTAAAATCACTCAAATCTGAAAATATAACCCTATAAAAATATTATAAATATATTTATTGCCCTAGATTAAAAAACCATACTGTACAGAAACAAATTCATCCCTAAACCTAACCATTGGTAACCCCCAGAGAAAAAACAACCCTGCAGAACACTAAAATCTTAAAATATAACCCTATAAAAATATTATAAATATATTTCTTGCCCTAGATTAAAAAACCATACTGTACAGAAACAACACAATCCCTAAACCTAACCATTGGTAACCCCCAGAGAAAAAAACAACTCTGCAGAACACTAAAATATTAAAATATAGCCCTATAAAAAGTATTATAAATATATTTCTTACCCTAGATTAAAAACCATACTCTGATGGGTGGCGGGCTCCGGTCGCGGGACCAGCCCCAAGTGGGACTAGAGAGTGGCCAGAAGGAGTGGAAGGACAGTGCACAACCGAAGTTGGACCTTGTTTCGATTTCTGGATTTTTTAACCCCTAACCCTAACCCTAACCCTAACCCTAACCCTAACCCTAACCCTAACCCTAACCCTAACCCTAACCCTAACCTAACCTAACCCTAACCCTAACCCTACGGAAGCGCAACAACACACCCAAAAGTGTATTGTTGAGGTCAGGACCGGTCAGTAAAACATCATTGAGGGAAACCCCTCCAAACTGAGCACTTGAATCAAAAACCACCCTAATTTTGTCAGGTTTGTGGGGGTGGTAAACACCGAAAATTGGCAAATACCAACATTCTTCCCCCGATTGCAAGGGTGGGGCTAGTTCTGCTTGTTCATCCTCAATCACCTTTTGCATGAAATCAAAGAAATGCATTTTCATCTTTGGTTTCTTTGAGAAAGTGCGCTGTAAAGAGCTTAGCCTCTGCTTAGCTTGCTCTCTGTTGTTTGGGAGTTGGATCCGTGGCGAGCGGAAAGGAAGTGGCGCCACCCAGTGGTTATCTTCGTCAAGGAAGACCTCTTTGTTCATTATGTCTAGAAAGACCTTATCCTCCACAGATAGAGCAGCTTTATTGTCCTCTGGGGATCTGAAGAACACATTCTCCTTCAAACTCTTCGAATAGCTTTCTTTAGATTTGAGAGAACATGGTGGGTCAGGTATGTACGACAAGAGCGGTGACTCACCTCGTTCTACAACGTTAATGCCTTTCGTGCACAAAGAGAAGTATGAAGTTCGTCCATTGAGAAGTATGTTGGTCTTGTAAGTGTTCACACTGGATTGACGATGAATGCCATCAAGACAAACCTCTCCCACTATCACCCAGCCCAGATCCAAGCGCTGTGCATATGGAGTGTTTTGGGGTCCATTTCGTTGTTCACGCACTTTGTGTACACTGAGAACATCTCGCCCCAAGAGGAGAAGGATAGGAGCACCAGGATCTAAAGGCGGTATTTTCTCTGACATCGCAGTGAGATGGGGGAAATGCACAGCTACCTCAGGCGTAGGAATTTTGGATATATCGTCTGGTAAGGTGTTGCACTCTAGCAAGGGTGGAAGAGCAACTACTGTTTTCCCATCAAGCGATTCAACAGAGAATCCACTTACTTTCCTCCCCGCCGTAGACACTACGCCTGAACACGTCTTCAATGTGTACGGGGAAGAACTGCTAACAACGTTGAACAGATCGAAGAACTCCGACTTCACCAAAGATCTATTACTCTGCTCATCCAGTACTGCATAAATGCGTTTGGCCTTTTCACACTGATTAGAGGGATACATTTTCACGAGACAGATCTTTGAACATGATTTGGGCTTACTAGAATCTCTGCAAATCTCCGTGCACTTGTTGGTGACCTCAGCAGTGTCCTCACCTGTGTTTTCAATCGTTTGCTCTCTTTTTGACTCAGGCACTTCCACAGACCATGGAGCAGGTCCTGGATGCATGGCTGCAACATGTCGATCACTATCGCACTCTCTACACTTAATCAATGCTCTACAGTCTCTCGCAATATGCTTAGTGGAAGCACAACATTTGAAACAGATAGACATTTCTCTCAGGTGTGCTTTTCTTTCATCCAAATGCTTGCTCCTGAACGTGCGACACTTGTGAAGTGGATGAGGCTTATTGTGCATAGTGCAAACCTTTTCTGGTTCTACATTTTTTCCTGAGGTTCTTTCTTGGTTTGATTGTGCAGCCGTTATTTCAGTTTTCTTGACAAAGACAGAAGTTCTATTACTCGACCTGACAACTCCGTCAGCTTTCATGCTGTTCCAACAGCCAGTTGAAGCGAGTGCAAAACTAGGATAGTTTCTAGTTCTTGCCTGTCTACAAACAAATTCAACAAAGAAGTTGAAAGGAGGAAAATATACATTATAGTCTTCTTTGTATCTGGAACCTTGCGTTATCCATTTGTCTTGAAGACTGAATGGTAGTTTTTCTACAATGGGGTTGACTCCTCTTGCTGTTTCGAGGTAAGCAAGTCCAGGTAAACGACCACTCTCCTTGGCGGACTGCAGCTCAAGCAGCAAATCTCCAAGGTCTCTTAAACTATGGGTGTCTTTGTTTGTGATGTGAGGGAAAGCGTCAAGTCTTTTTAGCATAGCCTGCTCGATGACCTCTGGACATCCATAGCAGTCCTCCATGCGACGCCATATCACTCCAACTCCTGCAGTAGGATTACTGACATAAACTGCTTTAATTCGTTTGGCATGACTAGAGGAATCAGGACCAAGCCATCTGACAAGAAGGTCAATCTCCTCTCTACTAGTTAAATGGAGTTCACTGGTTACAGCTTTAAAAGACGTTTTCCACGCCCAGTAATTTTCAGGGCAATCATCGTACCGAAACAAGCCGGAACTCACCATTTCTTTCCTCAGCAGATATGTAGTGAAGTCATTTGCGTGTGGCGGTGCTGGAGCAGAGCACCCTGCCGGTACTTGTGTGGGCGGGTCTGATTTACGCTGTATTCGTACTAGATTGCTTTGATGCATCACCTCATCATCTCCATCAAATGGCTCTGTCTTAACTTTTGAATGGTAATTCTGGAGGCTGCATTGAACTGCATGTTCCTGCTTCATAGGAACTGTCTCTACCTTAAACTCTTCTTTCTTTGTCAAAGAGAGGGAACTATGCGAGCCTGCAACATAACTCTGTGTCACATAACTAGAATGCTCACTTGCATGTTGTGGATTAGAGGTTAGATTAGGAGCATTTGGTATCTGAGAAAGTGTCTGCACGTATGCTCTGGTGCGCTCAGTTTTGTTTGAAATGCACGAAAGTTTTTCTAGGTCGACATCTAGTCCATCTTCTCTGTGAGCTGCAACCTCATAAACTTCTGCTTCTGTAGATGCTGCTACAGCTTCCTTCTGCAGTTTCAACACATAGAGTTCAGCCTCAACCTCTGCTCTCCTGCGTGTAATTTCAGCTAGTGTTTTTTGTTGATGCTCTTCTAGTTGAGCTCTCTCTCTCATCATGATGGCTTCTTTCTCTGCATAGGAGGCCTTTACTTCACAAGCCGCTGCTTTAGCTCTTGCTGTGGTCGCAGCTGCACTTGCCGAAGATCTAGCAGAGCGATGTGATCTGCCTGACCGTGATCCTTTTTCCACAGCCTGATCAGCTTCCTCAGTGTCCTTGCTAGGCTGAGATTCATCCATCTTGATGCTACAGTGTAAACTCGATAAGATTGTGTTTTGTTTGTCTTCTCCCGCTGTGCAGTCAACCTTTTACTATTCTGCCCTGGCAGTGGTGTTCCAAACCAAAAACATTGACAGATAGTTAACGGAAATAAAGCACCATCACTCGTTCTTCTTGTGCATGTGATGCAAACTTTACTTGATTTTCTTGTAAAACTAAAAGAGGAAATCACAAAGGTAGAAATTACAAAATGATCTTAAATAACAAATTTACACATTTATAAACATCCACTAACATATTTAAACAGCTAAATAAACAATCAAAGTGCATTAGTGACGTGCATATATTCGAAAAACAATTGCACAGCTCCGTTAGCATGTTGGCTATCCGTTAGCATCAGATTACGATGGATTTCAGGCTAGAACATCAATCTTTAAACATGTGACCCTTTTTTATCAACTAACAAAGAGTAAATATTTCAGATATTTTCAAAATGAAATTAGTGACTTACGGTCGTATCTACCAAAAAAGACTGAAAGCAAACAACAACACATCTCTGGAGTTCTAGAGAATAGTGCAATAACATTTTTCACCACTAGATGTCACAAACGAACCTCTTAAATAAATCAATGCACAGCTTACAAAATGAAACTAACCTGATACTGAACAATTATATATAACAATTCATATTCTAAATGTATTAAAACACATATATTGGTTTAGAAATATCTGTGCAAGATCATGTAAATGTAACGTTTTACTAAAAAAAATATAATTGAAATACTAATTTGTCATTTGATCCACTGAACACTGATTGTTTTCTCTTCTGCTCCACCTTACAGTGTAAATGATCAACAGTCCCTGATAGAGTTCAGATATCATCAGTCCCTGATAGAGTTCAGACATCAACAGTCCCTGATAGAGTTCAGACATCAACAGTCCCTGATAGAGTTCAGATATCATCAGTCCCTGATAGAGTTCAGATATCATCAGTCCCTGATAGAGTTCAGATATCATCAGTCCCTGATAGAGTTCAGATATCATCAGTCCCTGATAGAGTTCAGATATCATCAGTCCCTGATAGAGTTCAGATAGCATCAGTCTCTGATAGAGTTCAGATATCATCAGTCCCTGATAGAGTTCAGACATCATCAGTCCCTGATAGAGTTCAGATATCATCAGTCCCTGATAGAGTTCAGACATCAACAGTCCCTGATAGAGTTCAGATATCATCAGTCCCTGATAGAGTTCAGATATCATCAGTCCCTGATAGAGTTCAGACATCATCAGTCCCTGATAGAGTTCAGATATCATCAGTCCCTGATAGAGTTCAGATAGCATCAGTCTCTGATAGAGTTCAGATATCATCAGTCCCTGATAGAGTTCAGATATCATCAGTCCCTGATAGAGTTCAGACATCATCAGTCCCTGATAGAGTTCAGACATCATCAGTCCCTGAGAGAGTTCAGATATCATCAGTCCCTGATAGAGTTCAGACATCAACAGTCCCTGAGAGAGTTCAGACATCATCAGTCCCTGATAGAGTTCAGACATCAACAGTCCCTGAGAGAGTTCAGACATCAACAGTCCCTGATAGAGTTCAGACATCAACAGTCCCTGATAGAGTTCAGATATCATCAGTCCCTGATAGAGTTCAGACATCAACAGTCCCTGATAGAGTTCAGATATCATCAGTCCCTGATAAAGTTCAGATATCATCAGTCCCTGATAGAGTTCAGACATCAACAGTCCCTGATAGAGTTCAGACATCAACAGTCCCTGATAGAGTTCAGACATCAACAGTCCCTGATAGAGTTAAGATATCATCAGTCCCTGATAGAGTTCAGACATCAACAGTCCCTGATAGAGTTCAGATATCATCAGTCCCTGATAGAGTTCAGATATCAACAGTCCCTGATAGAGTTCAGACATCAACAGTCCCTGATAGAGTTCAGACATCAACAGTCCCTGATAGAGTTCAGACATCAACAGTCCCTGATAGAGTTCAGACATCAACAGTCCCTGATAGAGTTCAGACATCAACAGTCCCTGATAGAGTTCAGACATCATCAGTCCCTGATAGAGTTCAGACATCAACAGTCCCTGATAGAGTTCAGATATCATCAGTCCCTGATAGAGTTCAGATATCATCAGTCCCTGATAGAGTTCAGACATCAACAGTCCCTGATAGAGTTCAGACATCAACAGTCCCTGATAGAGTTCAGACATCAACAGTCCCTGATAGAGTTCAGACATCAACAGTCCCTGATAGAGTTCAGACATCAACAGTCCCTGATAGAGTTCAGATATCATCAGTCCCTGATAGAGTTCAGATATCATCAGTCCCTGATAGAGTTCAGACATCAACAGTCCCTGATAGAGTTCAGACATCATCAGTCCCTGATAGAGTTCAGACATCAACAGTCCCTGATAGATTTCAGATATCATCAGTCCCTGATAGAGTTCAGACATCAACAGTCCCTGATAGAGTTCAGACATCATCAGTCCCTGATAGAGTTCAGACATCAACAGTCCCTGATAGAGTTCAGATATCATCAGTCCCTGAGAGAGTTCAGACATCAACAGATGATAAATGCAGTATATCATAGATTGAGATGATGATGATGATGAGAGGAGCCGTGAACATCAGGTGAGGATCCACAGAAGACCTTCACTACTGTGTCTATGAACAGAAATAAATATGATCCATAAATACAGCTGGAAGAGACTCTTTACACTCAAATAATGCAGCATGTGTGTTATTGAATTATTAGTGTTGCTTTAGTATTCAGATGATCTTTATGTTTTATTTAAAGGTGTAACGGAGGAAGAAGCTCAGATGAGTCTGTCTGGATCTTCCGTTTAACATCTACAGATATAATAATATTTATATTAAATCTTAATTTGTGTAGGTAATGATATACTCTGTTCTTCTAGTTATCAATCAGCACGTTCATCATTAAAAATATTTAAATGGAAAAAAGGTCACTTCAATTAAAGTTTGACATTGGTCACATTATTGCGTAATGTGATATTGATTATTAACGAGGTTAGTAATTAATGGGGATCTAAAGACAATATTAGAGAATATAAAATCCGTCATCATATGTTTGAAAGGTTGTTTTATCTGTTATTATAGTTGATAAGCATGATATGTTATTTTAAAATTTGTATATGCTTCATTATTTTGCATTTATCATCCGCTGCTCAATACATTTTTATAATTTATATAAAGTGTTGTTCTCAATACATTTTTGTTAGAATAATTTAGAATTGTAGCATTATTGACTATTATAATACATTTTAATATTATTATTATGAGAGTGTATATTTAAGTAAAAGAATCATATGATGTATTAATAAGTATAGTTTGATGTAAATATAAGCTCTGCTGGATTTGCTTCACCTGAATGTCACACGTCTCATGCATTCGAGATTCACTCCTCATCTTATAATCAGAGGAAAGTTGTTCATCAAAAACATTTGTGTCCCAGAAAACCCTGTTTAATGTTTCAGGACTCTCAGATTAATTAAAGGAGTATTTGTCAATTCTGTCATCATTTACTCGTCCTCGTGTTATTCCTAACATTTATTTCTTCCATGAAACACAAAATATAATGTTTGTGTCCACTGTAATGAAAGGCAATGGAAAACAAATCAAGCTCTATTCACACGGGCTTGGAACAACATATGTGTCATGATTCACCAGGTTCTCCCATCATGCACACACACACACACTCTCTCTCTCTCTCACACACACATTCTCACACACACACCTAACCTACACATTGAGTATTGTTTATGCCATATCAGACAGTCATAGTATTTTTTGAAGGTTATCTATTGGTTATCCAGCTTAAGTTACATATGATATATATTAAAATCAATGTACAATTATTTATAATAACGTTTAAACTAAAATAGCTTGTGT
Source organism: Ptychobarbus kaznakovi (assembly GCA_027422405.1). NCBI lineage: Eukaryota > Metazoa > Chordata > Actinopteri > Cypriniformes > Cyprinidae > Ptychobarbus > Ptychobarbus kaznakovi. The sequence continues at coordinate 15,684,867 of CM049799.1, read as the reverse complement.
GTAATGGATTAATAATATAATTAAACAAATCATATGAAAAGTTATTAAAGACAGACATTTTTTTGTACTATTGACTAGAATTAGTACTAATTTGGAGCAAGATAAACTTTTGCACACACACTTTAACTCAAAGACTGAATAAGATATTATTAATATGAGAGTTCTCCCATCTAATAATCAGAAACAATCATCTGCAGCAGAGAGTAAGGTTCACAATGTGACCGTTTATCACTGAACAGTAATGAAATCAATACTTGGAGGACACTGAAGGTTGACCGTGAAACGTTTATTAATAAACAAAACACCAAAACATGATCTTAGCGCTTGCCACCAACACGAGGAGCGCTGATCTTCATGGGCTTGGAGATCTTCTGTTTGGCTGCGGCTTTAGCAGGAGCCTAAAAACAACACAAACACGTTACTGACTACATGAAGGACATTCAAACATGGATTTACATTAGGTTTGCAGTCATGTGTTGGGCTATAAATGACACTGAGCACCCATGATTAAGAGCACTAGGTGTAGACATAGTCCTTCTACTCTATGCCACCTTATGACGCAGAAGAGACAGAATTAGTCACACTGCAACGCCTCAAGGAGCAAAACACCACCACACCACACAAATACACCACTTACAGAAGATACACCACACAAATACACCACTTACAGAAGATACACCACACAAATACACCACTTACAGAAGATAAAGAGCAGCACAAGAGATAATCAGCCCATGATTCACTCATCCTCTAATCTTTCTAAGTGTTTATGACTCTTTCAGACTAATCCAAGCAGAGTTTCATTAAAACATGTCCAGGCTCGTCCAAGCTTTATAATGCAGTGAATGTCCAGCAGACGTACTGCGTCCATCCATCATGAAGAGAGCCTCGCACGGCTCCGGGGGGAATAAAGGCCACCTGAATGAATCGATGTCTTTCTACTAGACACACTCCCATATTTAATACATTATAAACCCTAAAAACTCTAGTTAACTGTCGTACGAGAGAGAAAGAGAGAGATGTTCCTGTGGATGACGGAGGAGCTTTTAATATAACTCTGATTGTATTCGTCTGAGAGAAGAAAGTTAAATACACCTAGGATGGCTTGAGGGGGGGTAAATCATGGCTGAACTATCTCTTTAAACCCATCTCTTACCTTGGTGCTCTGACTGGGTTGTTTCTTAGTTGCCTGCTTGGACTTCTTGGCCTCCTTGGCAGCCCTGAAACATCAGATCAAAGACACCGTTAGAAAGCAAAGGTTTAGTTTGGTTTGCACTCATCTCGATGTGTTAACAGTCCTGTGACACACAAAGCCAGGTTAAGATTTTAAGAACTGTACTTCTAAAATAAACATAAGTTTAAATGTTTTTAGAGCCAAAAATCCACAACCCCGTCACTTAATTATGCCTGAACACACAATGATGTATTGTAAGAGCCAATTCAAGATGTCAATAATTTGTATATTGTTATTGTTACTTAGAGTGTTGATTTGCTTGTTATAATTAGTTGTAACTTCCTTTAAAGGCAATTTTGATATTTTCTATGTTTATGTTTCAGTATTATTGCTTAGGTTTCTGATGTATATTTTTCGGTTCTGTTTCTTTAACGGCCACGCACGCGCGTTACACTAGGTGTATAGGTGCGGGCAGAGAAATAAGGGAGAAACAGTTCTCTTACCATCCTGCTGTCTTTATGGATAAAACTTGTTTAACCGTTTAAGGAAATACAAGTTAAAGGTTTAACGAGTGTTATATTGTGTTATGTTGGCAGCCATATCACCCTGCAGCCCAAGACCGGTTGCCCACTGAAGCTAAGCAGGGTTGAGCTGGTCAGTACCTGGATGGGAGATCTCCTGGGAAAAACTAGGTTGCTGCTGGAAGAGGTGTTAGTGAGACCAGCAGGGGGTGCTCACCCTGTGGTCTGAGTGGGTCCTAATGCCCCAGTATAGTGAAGGGGACACTATACTGGAAAAAGCACCGTCCTTCGGATGAGACGTTAAACCGAGGTCCTGACTCTCTGTGGTCATTAAAAATCCCAGGATGTCCTTCGAAAAAGAGTAGGGGTGTTACCCCGGCATCCTGGCCAAACTAGCCCACTGGCCTCTGACCATCATGGCCTCCTAATCATCCCCATACACTGATTGGCTTCATCACTCTGTCTCCTCTCCACAAGTAAGCTGGTGTGTGGTGGGCATTCTGGCGCACTATGGCTGCCGTCGCATCATCCAGGTGGATGCTGCACATTGGTGGTGGATGAGGAGATAGCCCCCTTACTATGTAAAGCGCTTTGTGTCTAGAAAAGCGCTATATAAATGTAACAAATTATTATTATTATATCATAGGAGACAAGAACCAACTGGATTGTTTGTCAATTTTATGTTTTGATTAAACTCGCATTTGTTTACGAACTGTGACGCGTAACCCACTTTTTTCCTGCCGCTGTATTATAAGTTAAGTGAATACAGGAATTTGCATCTACACGTATTTTAATTAACTTAAAAATTGCAGCACCGCTGCGTGACGTCACGCCATCTTCTGTGCATACGGGTCACTTCAGGGCCATATACGGTTCACACATGAGACTGATGCACTCGCATTTAAATGACAATATGAACAAAAAATCAGATCTGAGCATTAAGAGCTAAGATTGCCCCATGCCCACAAAAACACACGTTTGAAAATCTATGACCAGAAAACCGTTGAAGGACAATACAACACGGTAATTCCACACAAGGGGAGATCTCACCTGATGGCCTGCTCTCTCTGTGCTTTACGCACTTCAGGCTTCTGGTTCCTCTTGGCCAGGATCTCCGCCAGAGAAGCGCCGGTGATGGCCCGCTGGAACTTCACCGCACGACGGCTGCGCTTCTTACTCACCTCTTCCTGAAACACACACATGAACGCTTCTGATTAACGGCTAGTTTACCTACAGTACACACACAACATGCTGAAGAAGCACTGCCTGCAGGGTTATCCAGAGCTCTCCTGCACATTAGGGATGCACGATATACTACGGTAGAATCAAACCTATTATCTAACCCTAACTCGTCCATACAGTAGTACCGTAAGATGTTGTATGCACGGCAGGAACACGGTTTAAAATGATGGCATGCATGTTCTTTACAAGTTAATTGCTAAATGTCTTTTTGCTGTGCTCTGTGTAGTATGGTCTGTGTATACGCTTTATTGCATCATATACATGCATATATATAAACATTATAATAAACATGTTTTAATATACATGCTGCTAACTTGGAAATGTCAAGATATGCGAGCACAAATGCTCCTGACAATACGACACAAGCAAGTGTGCTGTTTTAGTTTCGTTTCGTTGTCTTGGGTGAATCACTGAGTCACTAAACCATTAATTTGATTCGCTCCGAAATGATTCAGTCGTTCTAAAAGAATCATTTGAATGACTCAGTGATTCAATAACGAACTGCTGCCACCTGCTGGCTGTCTTTCCCCGTTTCTTATTTAAAAGTAGGCATATATATTATTTCCCAACATATATTATACATTCAGAATTTTGTATTTAAAACATTCATCACATAAAAATGTTTATGCAATTATAAATACAGTCTAAATGCCACTTAGATCAGTTGTTTACATCCTTTCAGTCATTCATTCACATTCATTATTCAGATTTCTATTGATTTAGTAGAATTAAATTTTAAATGAACAATACTGCATGGTATCGTGATACTTCAGCTGGTATCGTGATATTTATGGTGTGGTGACAACCCTAGTGCATATACTATCCCATAATCCTTAACACGCGAGTGGCTGCTTGGTGTAAAAATCTTATTTATAGAGAGAGCAGCTAAAGAAAGGCAATCCTGTGTGCTGTTATTACTTAATCACGACCCAAAACTCATCAAATCTGAGCAATAAATATATATTATACATGTTCCTCTCAGTCAAATCCAGGCTAAGTCTCGATCTAATTATGAGATAAACATCAACGTTTAATTCTACCATTAATTCATTAGTCCATATTAAAGATATAAAGGTTAGGTTTGCACGCGGGCTCAATGCAGAAGACGCGGACGCAATCCAGTCATAAAAACTGAATCTACAGATTAATGCAGAATGTAACTGAATTTGAACATTTAATAAAGCTACTGTAATAATAAATAAACATAGTTTGTGTGCGTTCAAATAATCAGACGAGCTAAAACACAGGATTTGGTAACAATAAAACATAAGGTGAGGAAATAAAACATTTAATTCGACACTAAACATGTTACACCTTTAATAGATTAATGTTACAGTCTATAAGTTTCAGGGTTTTAATTAGACCTGCTTTTTGATTAATACAATTTAATTTGATCATTAAAAAGGAGTCCAGAAAAAAAAATGGATAAAAACTGAATTTAGAAAAAATGCAAATGGAAAGAAAATGAATTTGGGAAAATTAAAACATTTCATAGAGCCCTATTTTCCATATTCAGCATGATTATTTTGTAGAAAACAGCAAATCACAAATAAATGACTTTAGCTGAGTTTTCAATATTATTTTCTCCATTTGAGTACATTAGACATTATTTTGCTTATTGTTAATATCAGTGTTGCTGATGATGCTTTTTATAAATAAAATGTTTTGTTGTAATTTGAAGATTAATTTTACATGAAAGAATGTTTATTTTCAACAGTTGTTTGTTGTTGTTAAGATGACTGAAAGAAGGAAAAACCAAAGCGAAGAATGGTCTTACTTTACTTACTTTATAACAGTAAATAAATATCGGTTCTGCATATCGGTTATCGGGAACATAAACGTACAAATTATCGATATCGGTTATAAAAACTCAATATCGGTCGATCACTAGTCTGTAACAGAAATACTGATGTGTGGTTGAACACACTGTGGCTCTTTCTGGACCAGCAGAATATCGTTAACACCGGTTCCACATCATCATCGTCAGCGTGTTTCGTCTCCGCTCATATCGGTGAAGGACCGCGTTCACACATGTACCGCTACAAAACATGCTCCTCGCGTGAAACAGTCTTAATAGACATCTGAATCATCATTCAGGAAAAAGATCGCAGGGTGTTTGAATCAAGATCACAATCTTTTAACGATTAACGGTGCAGCTGTAATATAAACACTGCTAAATCTCGTCATGCTCTCGCGAGACCAGTCGGATCTCGTCCCATTCCTACTATATATATATATATATATTCTCAACAGTTAAGCTTTAGGAGAACACATTGCTAGGGTAGTCAGACACGTTGCTAGGGTAGTGAGGATCAGGCAGTATTCAGTGTTGTGAAGGACTCACAGACTGGCCCTTCTTGTGCTTGCGGCGGTACAGAACGGTCCAGTTGATCTGTCTCGGGTTCCTCTTGGACAGAAAAGCAGACTCACACTTAGCATTCAGGAACTGGAACACCTGTGGGGGGGATAGATGGACAGAGACACAGAGAGAGAGATAGAGAGAAGAGAGAGATAGAGAGAGTGAGAAGAGAGAGAGACACACACACACATCACCTCAGATCAGATATGTTAGCAAAAAAGCTAGCGCCACCGCTAAATAACCAACCGCGCTAAACACTGCCAGACGTAAACACTCACATTATAACTCGCTACGAGTCATTAATTTATCGAGAAGCACTGATTAGAACACAGCAGTGAACTCAAACACACGAATAACGTTTACCTTTCCATCGATCCTGGCGTAGCGCCGGCCGTGGCCGGGGTAGATTTTATACCCGCTAAAACTGCACAGCTCGACCCTGCACGTCAAAAATAAGAGTTATTGCAAATACATCATCTCTATTATTAACATCTGAAACCATCTGCAAGCGCTTTTAACGGATGACTTTAAAGATGTTTATGGATGAACACAGCCCACACTCACTTCATGGCAGCGTCTCAGATAGGGAAGAGGAAAAGGAATTGTGGGTAACCGGGTTATAAACAAGCTTGTTTCGTAAATATAAATATACATCTTTTTTCGAATTAAACATAAATTTGAGGTATACATATAACCTGCGTTGTTATAAAAAATATACAAAATTATTATTATTTCCAGATTATGTTATCCAATCAAATAGTGTATCGGTTGCCTGGCGGTGACACGCGCGGGAAATAAACATGGCGGCGCTGGAGGGAGAGATGTTCACCGATCCGCTGCTCCAGATGATTAATTATGAAGGTATGCGGAATATAATCCGTGTGATTAATTAGATGTGCGTGTGTTTCAGCTGCAGACAGATACAAGGTTATTATTGTGTGTGTTTAACAGGTCCTGGCGAACTTGCCGTCGGATTTGTGTTTGTCATAATGTCCAGAAACCGTTATAAAACTGATTAACGTTATCTGACTGGATTATATTTACACATCTGCTGTTTATAACACCTGGGCTGTTCGGATGGGGGGTATTTACACTGGACGCTTTAATTCGAGTCCTCAAACCGATCAGGTCTCTTGATAATGTTATGAACGAACCTCTGAGCACTTCTTCTGGCTTCGGGTCGTGGTTGTCTGTATAAAGTGTGTTGTGCTCTCTCTCAGGACCAGGGTTATTAGATCTGTCCAGTCAGGGTCTCCAGAAACTGGACCCGGTGTTGTTCAGTCCCGGGGACACACACACGCTCCTTCTGGACCAGAACCACATCATTAAGCTGGAGCACCTGGAGCGAAACGAGGCTCTTCTGCAGGTGTGTGTGTGTGTGACCTGCTGTGTGGCTGTGTGACCTGCTGTGTGTGTGTGTGTGTGTGTGTGTGTGTGTGTGTGTGTGTGTGTGTGTGTGTGTGTGTGTGTGTGTGTGTGTGTGTGTGTGTGTGTGTGTGTGTGTGTGTGTGTGTGTGTGTGTGTGTGTGAGACCCTGAGTTTGTGTGTGTGACCCGCTGTGTGTGTGTGTGTGACCCGCTGTGTGTGTGTGGGTTCACAGCTGTCTGCGGCCTGTAACCGTCTGGTGCGGATGATGGGCGTCTCAAAGCTGACCCGCTTACGAACCCTGAACCTCCCCAACAACAGCATCGGGTATATTGAGGGGCTGAAGGACCTGCTGCATCTGGAGCGGCTCAATCTAGCGGGAAACAACATCAAGGTGTGTGTCACATGTGCCATGACCGGATGTCGTTGAGAGTGGGTCTGAGTGTGGCATCGGTGTGTGTTTGTGCAGGTCATCGAGCAGCTCAACGACTGCGTCTCCCTTCAGCATCTGGATCTGTCAGACAATAACATTTCTCACATCGGAGACCTCGCCAAGCTCTCCGTGTTGAAGGTAATTGCCGTTTGTCTGGACGTAAATCATCCGTAATCTCTCAACTAAAGGTGTGTTTCTAACTGTTTCCAGACTCTTCTCCTGCATGGAAACATGATCACGAGTCTGCGCAGCGCTCCTGCTCACCTGCCAGAGAAGCTCAGTGTGCTGTCGCTCGCAGAGAACGAGATCAGAGACCTGACCGAGGTACAGTGGACATATGAGCTTCTGGACCAGCAGCGCAAACCTCCGTTGTTCTCCTTCATTTATTGTGTCTCTCTGTGTGTGTGTGTGTGTGTGTGTGTGTGTGTGTGTGTGTGTGTGTGTGTCTCTCTCTCTCTGTGTGTGTGTGTGTGTGTGTCTCTCTCTCTCTCTCTCTGTGTGTGTGTGTGTCTCTCTGTGTGTGTGTGTGTGTGTGTGTGTGTGTGTGTGTGTGTGTGTGTGTGTGTGTGTGTGTGTGTGTGTGTGTGTGTGTGTCTCTCTCTCTCTCTCTCTCTCTCTCTCTCTCTCTCCAGGTGTCGTATCTAGCTCCGTTATACTGCCTGCAGCAGCTGTCCATCATGAGTAACCCGTGTGTGATGGTCACTCCGGCTCTGCCCGGCTGTGATTATCGCCCGTATGTCGTCAGCTGGTGTCTCAGTCTCAAGCTGCTGGATGGATGTGAGATTTCACAAAAAGAGGGGTACGTTCGATGCCTTGTTCAGTACAAGAATTACCGTCTGTGTTTTACTGTTGTGCTACAAATCATTTTGTACAGACTCTCGTCATTTAAGGTGCTCTTCTAATCATAAAGGTTTAGCGTTAGATGTTTGCTGGTCTCAAAGTTTTTCAGCTCATTGTGTACAGTAATTATAGCTATTAAAGAGATCTGCTGATGGATGTGATGTGTAGGCTTGAGATGACGTGAGATGACGTGTTACTGATGACTGCTCTCTGCGTGTCTCTAGACTGAAAGGAGAATGGCTGTACAGTCAGGGTAAAGGGCGGTCGTTTCGGCCGGGGCAGCATGCGCAGCTGGTCCAGTATTTGGCATCCACGTGTCCGCTGACCGCCACAGCGGCCTTACACTCAGCAGAAGATGATAAACTTGAGAGAATCCTCAACAAACAGAGGTAGCGTCCAAAACTAACCATTTAATCCACAGCTAGACCTGATTGGTGGAGCTTCACTGACCGTGTGTGTGTTTGAATGTGTGTCTGCGCGTGTGTGTGTGTGTGTGTGTCTGCGTGTGTGTGTGTGCTTGCGCGTGCATGTGTGTCTGCGTGTGTGTGTGTCTCCGCGTGTGTTTGTCTGTGTGTGTGTCTGTCTGTGTGCGTGTCTGTCTGTGTGTGTGTGTGTACGCGTGTGTGTGCGTGCGCTTGCGTGTGTGTGTGTGTCTGTGTGTGTGTGTGTGTGTGTGTGTGTACGCGCGTGTGTGTGTGTGTACGCGCGTGTGTGTGTGTGTCTGCAGACAGCATCAGAAACAGCTGCAGCAAACGCGTCCCTGCTGCTCGAGTCCGTCTCGACCCACTCATCTCGACGTCCAGAAGAACACAGATGCGGATGTCATCGCTCGGACAGGTCAGATCTGGAAATCACTCATTCAATATTCGGTGTGGTCTTCAGCACAATGTCTGCATTGTCTGTAAAGTATCAGTGACCGTTTAGCACATGTAAATCGGCAAGGCTCGTGATGGATCTTCATTCTGATTGCAGATGTGGATCCAGGAGTTCAGGTAAACGCGTGGATGGGCTCGGTGTCTTCAGCCGTGATCGCTGCGGTCCGTCTGCCGCCCGGCGCTGAAGACGAGATGATTCTGGAAGATGTGCAGACCGATGAGGAGAAGCTTCACGGCAGCCTGCTGTCCTCGGAGTCTGCGTTCCTGCCCTTTAACCCTGCTGTTCATCCAGCTTCAGCTCCTGACAGTGGGGAGGAGGAGTTTGATGATTCCCTGGCTCCTCCCACATCTGTTCAGCCCCGCCCACCGGAGGAGGAGTCCGTGACCTCTCAGACACACGAGTCGGATCACATGGACAGTAGCATGCAGCATGGCGTGATCCAGGGCGGTTCTGCGGCGGATCTGGAGACGCAGACGTGTGATGCAGCAGTCAGGATTCAGGCGTGGTGGAGGGGTCACTGGACACGGCTCTGCCACCCACAAGCCAAAGAAGTGCGTGCTGAGATCCGCTTGAGACGGATGCAGGACCACATCGTCCACCTGACCGCGGAGCTGGAGAGGTCACTGTTTACATGTTTGTGTATCAGGTTATGAGCTATTTGACAGTAATCGATGTGTTTCGCAGGGTGCGCAAGCAGCAAGAAGAAGAGGGACTGCAGAGACGTGTGCAAGAAGAAGCGGTGAAGTTCCTCTGGAAGCAGGTTCGTGTGACGATGAGGAACACTGATAATGTCCTCGCAGTGAAGCCACGTGTTGTGTTTGTGTTTCAGCTTCAGGTGGTGCTGGAGTGGCAGTCGTCTGTGAACGAGCGGCTCCGGTCAGAGACGCCGGTCCGCAAGGAGATTTCCATCCCGGAGTCTGGCTTAGAGCGTCCGGCGGCGCTGGACAACAGCCTGAGGAGCACCGTGTGCTCTCCGGGTCCCCTGAGGGCCGGCGTGGGGAACAGCCTGAGCAGCACTGTGTGCTCTCCGGGTCCCCTGAGGGCCGGCGTGGGGAACAGCCTGAGCAGCACTGTGTGCTCTCCGGGGCCCCTGAGGGCCGGCGCGGGGGACAGTCTGTTAGAGCAGTATCTGTCCTCTGTGCAGGGACGGGACGAGGAGGAGGATGAAGCAGCGTCCCATCTCTCGTCCTGACCGTCGCAGGACTCGTGGACTCGTACAGTCAGACGCGGATCGCAGAAGCTCATGTTGAACTCCACTCTGACTGCTGCTTCGGTCTTTCTCTCCGTACACAGACCTCTGTTGAAGTGCTGTACACCCGGGTGCCGAGCTCTTTCAGTGCACTTAGTAGTAGACTAAATGTAGATGCAGAGGAGCATGTATGTATGTGAAGTTCATGTGAATTGATCTGATGTAAATATTTATATATTTACACTAAGTGTGGCATGTGCAGCAAGTTTTTATTTATTTTACATTTTTATTCGTTATGTATTTTAAAATTCATTTTTTGTAAATAAAGTACTTTCTTTCACCATTGTGGAGGTATTTTGCATCACCGGGGAAATAAAACATGTGGTTATTAGTGTCCTGCACAAAAAAGGTGATTACACTAAAATAATTATCTTTAGAAATAATAAAAAAAAAATGTGAGAAATATATTGATATGGTCTTGCAGCTGGTGGCAGAACCACTAGATGGAGCTCATTATCTACTAACCGAGTGTGATTAATATCTTGTTCACGCTGTTTCTTTATATTTTATAGACTACCATTACTCATTAATTAATATGATTTATTAATAATAAAAAAAAAAAAAATACTTTGTCTAGTTTCTCTTCGGCCTGAAATACATTAAATGGTTTGAAGATCTCGATGGTTCACTGATAAGCGCTGTATATGTAATTATTAATTATTCAAAATCATATACACGAGTCTGCTGGAGGCGTGTCCTGACGTCACGCACACATAAGTTCTTCAGCGAGCGCTGCGTCGCGTCATTCAGAGAACGCTCGCGCGCGCGTCACAGCAGCAGAAAATGATAATCGACGGAGATTGTGAGGTATTCTCGAGTCTTGTGGACCGGGACTGTGATGTGATGACCAGTCCGGTCCACCTGCTGTCCTTCTACGGCTGCTGTTCTCCCGCAGAACCGAATCTCTCCGCCGGGTCTCCGCTGTCGGACTCGGACCAGAGCTGGAGCAGCGGGGGCAGCCCTCGGGACAGCGGTAGGGTTCATTACGTTAACCGCACTGAAGTGCTGGATAGACAGTAATGTGTGTAATGATTGAGTTTAATTAAAGCGCGTTCCTTCCTTCTATCTCAGTGGACGCGCACGGCGCGCGCAGCCGGAGCCGCTATCAGGGCGTGCGCGTGCGGAACCCGGTCAAAGAGCTGATCCAGAAGAAGCGCCACCACAGCCAGGTACAATAACAATACTATATATCATCATAATACAGATTAGAAACTAAACCAGAGCTCACATTCAAGAAATAAGAATATTACGAAATACCAGAGTACATCATAATATTATAAACATATCAGACTTTGTTTTTTAATGAGGAAATATCAAAGGCAGAGCAAAACAAATTTAATATAGAATTTGTGCTTATGTATGTGAAATTTTGCTAATAAAATAAAAAGGTTAACAATAAACTCCAGATCCTTATTGCTTTTATTTTCATACAAGATAACATCTTTTAAAATAAAGCAATAATTAAGTTAAAGTTTTGGTATTGATGAAGGGGAATAAAAGATGTGTTTTTTAGAAATAAAGTCGAGTCATGATTGATAATAATTCAACACTCACAAAAATACAAAAAGGGAGATTGGGCAAGCGTGACGCACAATTAATATTGACTCTTTTAGTGGTGGAGGTATTAATATCAATGTAAAACATCTTAATCATAATTAGAGAATTATTCCCAAAACCAAAAAGTGCAAGAATTCCCTTAAAATCCATATTCTAGATTCTCAGTCCAAAAGATCGTTATTAGTTATGTGACGAGCTTTTAGAAAGCATGTTTGATATTCACTCGTTATGTTATTTAACCCTTTCCCTAATCTGTTAGCTAATACTGAATTAATTAGTTTATAATCAATAGTACGAAGAGAGATGAGGGTCTTTATCAGGTTTAGCAATTAACGAAACGACTCCTTGATTCATGTAGTAGACATTTCAGCAATATTAATACATTCAATTAACATATTATAAGAGGATTATACTCTCAGCCCAGCTCATAAATCATGACATTCTTTATCAATAGCTCTGATTAATTATTTTAATGACATTTTCACAATTAAACAATCTAATTTAGAGTTATATAAATTATTATAAAAGCAAAACATTTTAATATTTAAAGCTGATAAAGTATTTATTTTCTCGAGAGTGAAGAAATAGCTTGTGCTAGATTAGAGTTAAGATTTAATTATAGCTAATTAAACTTCATCTTCTTTAGTAAGAATTGACTTCGGTTCCAATATACCTCAATTATCAAGTAATTACATCTCCTTTTGTTTGTTTTTATTTAGTTTAAAAGCAATCTTTCTGACATTATATTAAACAAATTCCCATTTATTTTTTAATTCTTCATTTAATCTTCCAAAACTATATCTTTGGCAATATTTTTAACACAAGCATTAAAGTTATCATCTTTAAGAAGATTATTATTAAGACTGGAAACCCTTTCTGAGATTGCAAGAGTTAAATATTTAGAATGATTTTGATTTTATTTATGTTGTTATTTATTTACCTGTTGTTGTTGTGTATATATATATATATATAAATGCTTTGGCAACATTGTGTTGCGCAGTCATGCTAATAAAGCTTATTTGAATTGAATATTTGAAATGAGAGAGAGAGAGAGAGAGAGAGAGAGAGATACCCCTTTCATTCAAAGATGCTAAGCTTAAAGAATAACACTTAAAATCCATTCCAATAAAGATTACTTTACAAAACACCAAGACCTATTAACTTCTCTAACTACGCAGCAGCCAATAGACCTTTGGTGAAATACAAATCATTCTTTAATTTAGGCTAGTATTCATAATTTCCCTCGATGTACGGAGCGCGGATCCGTCTTCACCGTTTCTCTCGCTGCTTTATCTTCAGGCGACAGTAATTCGGAGATTAGACGAGATGGTCTTGTATCTTCAGAGCATGGATAGTTATCCGTCTAACGTCTTCGCCATCGGTGTCTTTCAAGCCGTGTATTTTGAGTGACCGTCTTCGACTGTAACGTGGCACCTCTGCTGTATTTGCCCGAAAAAGATGCATTTTCAGTCTTTAAAGCTCGCTTCTCCTTCTCCATCCGTTCATCGTGAGTTTTAACATCAGCGCTAAACTGTTCACCTTAGCCGAAGTACGCTCGTTGAACTCCTTGAACGTGTTCAAGCTAAGCGCCTTTAGGCTTCAAGCACTTCAGAAGTATTTCCATTTTCAACCCGACTTTTTAGCAGGAGAGTCTCTTTTTTGAGGTATATCAGAGAGACTGGGAAATCAGTGAGGTATCGCGGTTCTAAAGCGGGCTCAAAGAAAGATCATCTCGTCTGCTTTAACGCTAAGAAGAGCGTTTATTCAACCCACTCAAAGATTAGGGTATATCTCCATCACAGGTCAAATATAAGAGGCATATTCATGTTAAAATGTAGCATAGTTGTCAGCTGCAAACCCCAACGACACGTCTAACTAGACCGACGCCATGTTGCCCCCCCCGCCAGGTACAGCTCACGGGAGACCACTAAACCAGTCATAACAGTCCGTTTTGTGAATTTGAGAGTTATGCATCATCTGAAAGCAGAATAAATCATATTGATGTATGGTTTGGACAATATTTGAAAATCTGAGGGTGCAAAAACAAAAATTCATCTTTAAATGTGTTCTTAGCAATGTATATTACTATTTACAATTTACAAAATATCTTCATGGAACTTAATATCTAATGAATTTTGACCCATGCAATGTATTGCTGTGCATATTATCATGCTTTATGACAGCGGATCTGCTCCATCAGATATTAATTCATGTTTTTTTCATGCAGGTTCAGCAAGATGACGTTGAAGATGAATATCCAGGTAACTACATCAATGCATGATTTGTGTCATTTGTCATAAGTTACTGCATACTAATTTTCTGTTTGGTTATAGCCATAATGCATGCGCTGCAGAGTGACTTGGAGAATCTGAGGCGGCTGCGGGTCTCAGACGGTCTGGTGCGTGTCTGTTTTTTTTATCTGATGAGCTATATACAGTGTGTGCTATATCTGACCGCCACACACAGATCTTCCTGATCTGTCTGCTGTTTTTGTTCAGCCTGTAAGCAGCTAGTTAGCGTGTGAACCTGCAGAGTGTGTGTTGAGTATCTCCGTGTGTCTAGTCTCCGTGCGGCGAGAACCCGTTCTGTGACGCTGAGATGCTGGAGGACATCAGGGAGGTTCTGTCCATCGAGTCTGTGACCGTGAGCGGGTGTCCAGCGCCACGTCTGTACGCTGAGACACCTGTACGCTGGCATCTGAACACCCCCCCCCCCCATCCGCTGCGCCGCCGGTGTCCTTCTTCCAGTGGCAGATCCAGCACGAGGAGGAGAAGCTGGCCGCTCTGAGCCACGCGGAGCTGACCGCTCGAGACGAGGACGGAGACACGTGAGTGCGCTTCGACACCAATCAATCAAACAAACACCACAGCCAATCAGAAGCGTGCGTGGGCGGAGCCTCTCTGGAAGCGCTGCACTCGGGATGAACGTTTAGAATCTAATACACAAACGCTTATTAGCATTATTAAAAGTCGTGACCGATAAGGAAAACACTCACAGCGAGGTCATTTCTAACGTAATTAATTTTCAATATCTGAGGTTAACTGTGTGTTAGGTAATTTAAAATTATATTTAGACACTTTTAATAAATCACCTGATATTATTGTGTAGTTTGTATGTTGTTCCAGCCACGACGTCGCGGAAATAGAAACTTCACGTGTTGCGGCTAGTTAGCACAAAAACTCAGATTAACATAGAAAACATACCTTTTATCATGTGTCGCATGTAATTAGGACATTCATATCTGTGTCCCTGGAGCACAGTCATAATCAGCACAGCTATATTTGTAGAACTAGACAACAATACATTATGACTCAAAATTATAAACAATTTTATATGCCGAAAATCATGTTCCATGAAGATATTTAGTAAATTTCCAATCGTAAACATTGCTCAGAACTTCATTTAAAGATGATTTTCTCAATATTCAAATGTTTTTGCACCCTCAGATTCCTGATTTACAGATATTGTCCAAACCATACATCAATGGAACTATTATTATTCAGCTGATATCAATTAAAAAAATTGACTCTATGACTGGTTTTATGGTCCAGGGTCACATAGTTAGGGCTACTCTGTCGCTTCTTTAGAGTCGTTAGCTGATTGTGGACTGATTACAGGTTCTTGCACATCGCGGTGGCTCAGGGCAGGAGAGCGCTGGCGTATGTCCTCGCCAGGAGAATGGCTGGCCTCGGCGTGCTGGACATGAAAGAACACAACAACCAGGTACAGCCCAGAACGTGAAAGTCAACCGTGACACGCACACGCCCGATGCCATAACAGATGCCATTACTCACGTGATCTCACGCTTCCTCCTCGCAGAGCGCTTTCCAGGTCAGTGTTGCCGCAGATCAGCACCTGATTGCACAAGACCTGCTTTTACTGGGATCTGAAATCAACACCATGGACTGCTGGGGCCGGGCCCCGTTACACGTGTGTGCTGAGAAGGGCCACAGCGGCACCCTGCAGGTACCTGTTCACTGAGAGCAATACACACACTCACATCAAGCTCAAACGCTCACAGCGGTTCGATTAGACCGATAGTGTGTGATAAACACTTCATTCATGACATCCAGAACACCTTAACTTCAATATATTACAACTAAATCCTAATCTAATCATGACTAACTATATAGCAATTTGAACGGTCCAAGAATCCTAAATAGATATTTGACCACTGTTTGATGTTAAAAATGATGTAGGAGCAGTAATAGATTGATTTATGGCAAGAGTGCACCTCTAAGTATATACAGGAGCGCTGACCTTTGACACCAAAATTAATTTTCTTTTTTAAATCTGCATGTTTTAATAATCATCATATATTATATATAATTTAAAAGTAAAACCGTTTTGAAATCGGACGTTGTGCTTCCATAGAAATGGTGCTTTACAGTCTTTTAGCAGGCTCCTCCCCCTTAGTGGGAGGGGTCATATTCAAAATGTATCAGTCTTTTAGCAGGCCCCTCCCCCTTAGTGGGAGGAGTCATATTCCAAATGAATTACAGTCTTATAGAATCATAAATTTGAATAATCTTGACAAATGCATATCATGGGAAAGTTCTGCGTCTCAAAATTCCGTATTTTAGAGAAATTGATACATTTGTGACGCATGCATAATTCCATGGGTTTGGATGGCACTCGGTGGCTGTCTGTGGTATAACACATGAACTGAATCTCATAGGATTTCTTTTTAATATCAACTTCAAATTTGGAACACAACTTATTTAGACATATGGTTTTAATTGTATGCCGAATTTGGATTAAAAACTATTTTGTAAAATATTTATTTTATATAAAATAAAAATAGTACAGTACATTTTCTTCTCTAAAATGTTTTTATTTATACTTTCATATTTAAAAAAAAAAGATTTAACTTCTATTGCTTATTGTCTTTAAAAAGAGACCAACCGTAGGATTCAAAAGCGTTAATGAATTATAACAATTTAACTATAAATAGTGCACTTTTATGGGGGGCAGTTAAAGGGTTAAAGATTCAGAGTGTATGATATCAGCTAATACTAATAAACTTAATAAAACCAATACACCTGTATGTGTACCGAGAACAAGCCGATATTTAATTACACCACCACTAACTGACCGGTTACTTGTTAACGAGCCTGACCCGTCCCTACAGTCAATAACAACTCCGTATTTCCTTATTAATCTGCGTGTGCATCTGCTAGCCGCTGTTTTTCCTCTTATCATGTTTCTATCAACAGTCCTCGTCTGTCGTTCAATCAGAGGCTCAGTGTTTGTTTAACCACACTTCCTCATAATATTCTAAACTAATAATGCATTTCCTCAAAAAAGAGGCTCAAAAGTCCCCGGCCTGTTGGCTCTACACAGCTCTTTTGATAAGACTGCAAAACAACATGCCTGTGTTTCTGTCAGGCATTAACCGTCGACAGGTCGTGGCACGCAACCGTCGGCTTCTCCCAGAGTGACGTGTTGAGATCTGCTTTCTAGTGAATTGTGTAAGCAGCAAACGCACTGTGTCTCCTCAGGCCATCCAGAAGTTCATGCAGACGAGCGGGCGGCTGGTCAACCTGGAGGTGGTCAACTACGATGGTCAGTGTTTTTTTGGACGCGGGCTCATCTGAGCTGGTTGTTTAATGTGATGAGTTCACGCACAGTTGAGGTTGGAGCGCAGTAAAGTGTTGTGTGTTTGTAGGACTCGCGCCTCTCCATGTGGCGGTGCTGTCCCACAATGCCGTGCTGCAGGAGCTGACCCTTGACCCTCCGTTCGCTCAGAGTCTGGCTCTGCTGCAGAAGAGGAAGCTGCTGGCCGAGTGTGTCAGTACTCTGCTGATGATGGGCGCCTCGCTGGAGGCCAAGGTGAACGTGGTTCTGCTGGAGCTTCAGGTGTGATCGTGTCTGATGGTCATCATAACTCACGTGTTTTCATCGTGTTTCAAACAGGACCGCAAGAGTGGCCGCACCGCTCTGCATATGGCTGCCGAAGAGGCCAACGTCGAGCTGCTGCGCATCTTTCTGGACCAGTCCAACTACTTCTCCGTCATAAACACAAAGGTGAGTGAACCTCTGACCTCTTCTCCTCATCTGACCGCTGACCTCTCGCTGTTCTCCTCATCTTACCTCTGGCCCTTCTCCTGATTTGACCTCTCGCTGTTCTCCTGATCTGAATTCTGACCTCTCGCTGTTCTCCTCATCTTACCTCTGGCCCTTCTCCTGATTTGACCTCTCGCTGTTCTCCTGATCTGACTTCTGACCTCTCGCTGTTCTCCTCATCTGACCTCTGGCTCTTCTCCTGATTTGACCTCTCGCTGTTCTCCTGATCTGAATTCTGACCTCTCGCTCTTCTCCTCATCTGACCTCTCGCTCTTCTCCTCATCTGACCTCTGGCTCTTCTCCTCATCTGACCTCTGGCTCTTCTCCTCATCTGACCTCTGGCTCTTCTCCTCATCTGACTTCTGACCGCTCGCTCTTCTCCTGACCTGACCTTTGACCTCTGGCTCTTCTCCTGATCTGACCTCTGGATCTTCTTCTGATCTGGCCTTTGACCTCTGGCTCTTATCCTCATCTCTGACTCTTCTCCTCATCTGACCTCTGGCTCTTCTCCTCATCTGACCTCTGACCTCTCGCTCTTCTCCTCATCTGACCTCTGGCTCTATGATCGACAGTCGTTTAACGGGAACACGGCGCTCCACATGGCCAGTGCTCTGCAGGGTCGGCTGACTCAGATGGACGCGGTGCGACTGCTGCTGAAACGAGGAGCCGACCCTAGCGCCAAGAACCTGGAGCACGAGCAGCCGGCCCAGCTGGTGCCCAACGGGCCACTGGGAGACCAGGTCAGAGAGCATCAGAAAACCATTCCTCATTCACTCAGGGCCTTGCTATGTGTGCATCATGCTGAACACGTCTCAATAAAACATACACTGCTAGTTATTACTAACAATGCATTATATATTTTCAATAAAGAGCATATGAAACTGTAAGGTTGGGTTTTGTTGAACACCGCTAATCTGAATCGGATCATTTCCTCATACAGATATATCTCATATGAGATAAATACCCAACGTATACATATTACAACTATTATCTAGAACAACACTACAATAGTATACCCATCTACACAACATTATGTGAAGCACTACTGCACAAAGACTTTCTATTACGACGTTTAATCTCCAGGTCTCATATTAGTTCCCAAGAGCTGCTTTTGAACCGTCATGTGAAGAGAGAAGTAGTTCTGACCCATGTCTCTCTCTGTGCTTCCACAGGTGCGTCGGATCCTGAAAGGTAAAGGAGCGCAGTCCCGCTCTTAAACGAGCGAGCCGTTCTTCTCCAGAATCGCTGTCAGTCAGGCAGCCCGTCTCTGTACAGACTCATTTGCCGCCGCAGGCAGATGTCGGTTGTTTCTATGAAACAGTCTTATCATTGTTCACTACTGAGTAGTATACGGCAGAGGAAAGTGAGCGTAACGGCTCAGAGAAGCCAGAAGAAGACACGTCGTTAAAAGAAGAAAGTCAATCTTCTCTTGTTCGGTGGCGGTGCATTTGGCTCTGGTGTGTAAACTATAATCTCTAAATGTAATTATATACATGTTGTTGTTGTTGTTGTTAGTCTGGTGTGGGTTTCGATAGAAGGTTAAACATGAGATGATACTCGGTAACCTGTTGAACCAGAACGCCCTGATTGTTGAGTTCAGGCGTGTTCAAGCATGTGATCCTGGGACTTTCCTTCCATTGATAATTAACTTTTTATGAGGTTATGCCGTTCTCCAGATGTCCTCTAATTATTCTGTTCCATTGCATCTGTTATTCTCGGAATCAACATAAAAATAGGTGTTTATTTTTAATAAAGACTGCGTTAGTGCTCATATGTGACCCTGGAGCACAAAACCAGTCCGTTTTTACGAAATTGAGATTTAATAAATCATACTTCCATTGATGTATGGTTTGGACAATATTTGTAAATCTGGAATCTGAGGATGCAAAAACATCTGAATATTGAGAAAATCATCTTTAAAGTTGTTCTTAGCAATGCATATTACTAATCAAAAATTAAGTGTTGATATATTTACAGTACAAAATATATTCATGGAACATGATCTTAATATCTAATGATTTTTGGCATCAAATAAAAATGTATAATTTTGAGCCATACAATGTATTGTTGTCTATTGCTACAAATATAGCTGTGCTGCTTATGACTGTGTTTCAGGGACACATATTACATGTATCTGAAGGATAATGCGGAGTTTTGTGGTGATGGGATTAGATATTACTCTATATGTATATATATATTATGTCATTCAGCATTATATTTCCCTGTGCATCCGTGTTTGTTTAATCTGTAATTCAGTCCTAAATAAATAAAGCTTCCTTGTTCGTGTTCTCGTGAGCGTGTCAGATTTCACAAGAGTTGGGTAACAAAAGAGCAGAAACCACACGAACATCACACCCAGTGTACAGGAATTCATGGAATGATCTCAGGAACAGTGTTAAAGTGATTATACAGCGTTCATCTGCTGCTCACCTGTACATGCCTTTAACACCATCACAAGGACAAACCCCCCCTTTCATACACAATAGACACACTGTGATTAATAGATGAAATCCCAGGAGGTTCCCTCACTCGTGTAAGCGTCCCTCGTTTAGTTTTAAATGAGGAAAGCACTATGTGATTGTGTAACGGACGGGGGATTCTGGAGAGTTTGGTGAAACCAGCAAAAGTCTTTAAATCATCAGCTATAACCTCGACTTCTGCATTTGTCCTGCTACACGTCACATTACAGCGTCTATAAACATCATCTACATAGAAACCGCAGTATTCTCTCAGCTCGAGTTTCACTAGCCTGAGCTAGAAATCCCCTCGGGCTGTTCTCATCAGTAACCTCTTGATTTAGACTGGGTTATGAAAGGGTCTTATTTTGGTTTTGGGATCTCCAACAACAGGTTTCATGCATGCAAGCTCAAAAAACACTTTCAGTTTCTTATAATATGCCTTTCATAGATGCAAATTCCTCTTCTTTTGGTATTCATATCTGTAATTCATATCTGTACCCGCTTGTAGTCATCCACTTTTAAACGCTCCCATGTGTTAATACTCTGTTTACGTGTTTTTGCAGCATTTAGTATGGTAGCCAATCACAGGCGTCTCTGTCGAAAGCATTGGCCAATCAGAGGAGTGTTCTGTCGAAAGCATTGGCCAATCAGAGGAGTGTTCTGTCAAAAGCAATGGCCAATCAGAGGAGTGTTCTGTCAAAAGCATTGGCCAATCAGAGGAGTGTTCTGTCGAAAGCATTGGCCAATCAGAGGAGTGTTCTGTCGAAAGCATTGGCCAATCAGAGGAGTGTTCTGTCGAAAGCATTGGCCAATCAGAGGAGTGTTCTGTCGAAAGCATTGGCCAATCAGAGTGTTCTGTCAAAAGCAATGGCCAATCAGAGGAGTGTTCTGTCAAAAGCATTGGCCAATCAGAGGAGTGTTCTGTCGAAAGCATTGGCCAATCAGAGGAGTGTTCTGTCGAAAGCATTGGCCAATCAGAGTGTTCTGTCAAAAGCAATGGCCAATCAGAGGAGTGTTCTGTCAAAAGCATTGGCCAATCAGAGGAGTGTTCTGTCGAAAGCATTGGCCAATCAGAGGAGTGTTCTGTCGAAAGCATTGGCCAATCAGAGGAGTGTTCTGTCGAAAGCATTGGCCAATCAGAGGAGTGTTCTGTCAAAAGCAATGGCCAATCAGAGGAGTGTTCTGTCAAAAGCATTGGCCAATCAGAGGAGTGTTCTGTCAAAAGCATTGGCCAATCAGAGGAGTGTTCTGTCGAAAGCATTGGCCAATCAGAGGAGTGTTCTGTCGAAAGCATTGGCCAATCACAGGCGTCTCTGTCGAAAGCATTGGCCAATCAGAGGAGTGTTCTGTCGAATTTTGCTCAATTTTGCTCAACGACTCCCAAACGATTAATTTTCCCAAGCCCCTCCCCTGCGTGACACTAATCTGCTGTGATTGGTTGATTTCATTTAAAGCAGTGTTTGTGAGCGCAGTGCTACTTTGTGTACAGCGTTACCGGGTAACCGCTCCAGAGGCGCCATCTAGAGACAAAGAACGTTTGATGTTTGAAGAGGTGATGTTTGAGCTCGCTGGAGATCATCAAACTAAAGCCTTTCTGAGTTTATCACTTTATAAGTTCAAAAACTACAAGCTGACGAGCTAAGAGCAGGACGCTGAAACACAGAAAGAACAGTAGTTCTCTAAAACTACAAACCACTGCCAGCGAGAGCAGAAGAAGAACCGAGTCCCACGGGAACTCCCACTTCCTCCTGCAGGTGCATCACTTCCTGTCCGAGTCAGATTCCCGGCACTGGTGCGTCATCGAGTTGAATATTCATGATATACACTTAAAAACCAAACATTTGATCATGTCATAAAGACATATGGAGCACAAAACCAGTCTTAATGATGCTGATCGAGGATAATCGCTGTTCAGAAACACATACTGTATACATTCAGAATACAGTATTCGAACAGAATATTATAATATACTGTATATAATTAAGTGATTAATGTCGGATGAAACGGGTTTGTGAAGACTCGGTGTCAGTCAGCAGGTGTTTATGATATATATCTCTGGCTAATGATTAATCACTGTAGTGTTTGTCTTTAATTAACGTTATAATGAACAAACACAGATGATGGAAGTCAAAGGTCTGGGACCTTCATTAAATATTAATAATCTATCTCTGAGAGGCTTTGCTAAAGATAGACCTCAGTTGTTCTATAAGTCTTCAAATCCAAATGTCGTTGTTTCTGTTTTGATGATCTGTCTCCCTCTGCTGTCGGTCTGTATTGTCAAAGCTGTCGCGCTGTTAGGGTTAGGCGCGCACGTGTTACTTTCCGGCAGTGTGGCATGAGCGCGCACGTGCTGCTTTCCGGCAGTGTGGCACTGCTGCTGGAGGAAGATGCGGAGGAAAATGTCTGAATCTCACGCCGAGGCGGGAAACGAAATGCCGAATAACAAAAAGCAGAAATTAAGCAGTGATGAAAACAGCAACCCCGATCTGTCTGGAGACGATAATGTAGGTTACCTGTACTCTGGATGTGTTTAATGTGTGTGTTTGCGCGGTGAAGTTTCTCTTTGTCTCTCATGGCGGGTTTCTCCTCAGCGCTAAACTCTCCTCAGGGCTCGTCTTCGGGGTTTAATATAACATGCTCTGTGTTCTTATGTGTCATTAGACACATGTGACCGTGTGTTTGTCCAGAATCAGTCTAATCTGACGGATTCAGTTCGTGTGGATTCATGTATTTATATAGATGATGATGAAGAACACCGACACTAATAATAACGTGTGAATACATTCGTTTCTGTCTGCATCATGTGATCTCAGTTTCATGTTGATTTCTTGATTAATTCGACTTTTCAGTGTTGATTCTTTGATTAATTAGACGTTTCTGTGTTTATTTCTTGATTAATTAGACGTTTCGGTGTTTATTTCTTGATTAATCGAATGTTTCGGTGTTTATTCCTTGATTAATCGAATGTTTCGGTGTTTATTCCTTGATTAATCGGATGTTTCGGTGTTTATTTCTTGATTAATTAGACGTTTCGGTGTTTATTTCTTGATTAATCGAATGTTTCGGTGTTTATTTCTTGATTAATCGAATGTTTCTGTGTTTATTCCTTGATTGATCGGATGTTTCGGTGTTTATTTCTTGATTAATCGGACGTTTCAGTGTTTATTTCTTGATTAATTAGACGTTTCAGGTAGGGGTGGGCGATATGGCCAAAATCGTATAAAACGATAACAATATATATCACGATATAGACGGTTTCACCGGCAACAACATAAACAAACGTTACCGCACGTGTTTGTGGCCCTGACTTAACTTCCGGTAGACATCCGAATAGAGAACAGCTAAGTCCCTCAGGAGTAGATTATTTATTATAACAAGCAAAATATGTTTGCTTCGTAAATCAGATGGACTGAGATGCAGCGATAACTACTTGAACAGTCTAATTAAACATGCAAATTCACTCTCTGCCAGCAGGAGACGCTTAAAAGCGGGAGAAATAACGTTAACGTAGAGGTTTGCGTTAGAGAAACCGAGCTTACAAACGCTGCTTTATCAGACATATAACATGCTTGATGACATCAAGACAGTGTTCCTTCAGAAATACAGTGATATATCACGTTTTGATTATTAAACATGCATTACATGCTCATGTTCATTCAACAAAGCCTTTTGGGAAAGTGTTGATATCGTGGCGGGTCGCCTCAAATAAATGTATGTACATGAAACACATCCCACAGCACAACAACCTGAGCCCAACTTCATTACTCGTCACTTTAACTGTGTTTGTATCCGGCGCCACTAACAGCCCGATATACAAACACAGACCAGAACTTACCTTCGGATAAACCATAATCCTTGTCACCAATATCAAATTAATACAAGCCTAAAGAGAGATTAATAAACAGTCAGAGATGAAATAAGGATAAGAAACTTAAGTGCAAGCAATAGGACAAAAAACTACAATAAATAAGAAACGCTACATTGTGTAAATTAATTAGACTTTACTGTGTTAATTATATCTGATATACATAATTAACACATGTATTATGTATAGATTCTATACATACTGTATATATAAATATAATCATTATTTTTTATTACTAAAGTGATTTAGTCGAGAGCAGTGTGCTGTGATTAACATGAACGAATATTGGAACGCTTCCCCTTTAAGACCGAAGTCCGGATCCAATATAGCTCAGTTACTGTTACATATGCGTTTTCTCTTTCTGCCGTTTACTCTCTTAAGACCTGAATCGTTGTGTTTATGAGGATACTTGCAAAGACGGGGATTCTGACGCATATAAGTGTGTTTATGTAATTGTTCAAAGTCGGTGAAACAGAAAAAGCGCTCCTCTCACACAGAAAGAGACGGCGCACGCATATAGCTCTGTTGTTTGTGTTTCAACGGCTTACAGACGGTTGTTTTAAAACTGCAGTGCTTAAAAACGTGTGACCATGCTACAGATGTAGTCCTCGTTTACATTTACATTTATGCGACGCTTTTATCTAAAGTGACTCACAGTGCATTCAGGCTATACATATTTTTGTCAGTAGATGTGTTCCCTGGGAATCGAACCCACAACCTTTGCGCTGCTAACGCAATGCTCTAACCACTGAGCCACAGGAATACTAGTAACGAGCTCCTCGTTGTGTCCTGGCTGGTCGTTCTGCTCGCCTTCACGGTTTAAAACAGAAGTATTTCCAATGCATTTTGTCTTCTGAAGGGCTGTACTAAATGAAGAAAAAATATGATACTTGGGCTAAATAAGAAAGCTCTAAATGCATGGTTTCTACTTCTGGAGCATCAGAGAGTGTCTGAATCTTCTGTAATAGCTGCGTATGAGTCCCTCAGCGTGAAAATATGCATCTCTAAATCATACAGTCATTGTTGGAAAGGGTTCAAATACACAAAAATGCTGGAAAACCAAAGATTTTGTGTGAGCTGAAGGATTCACAGCAGACAGTTTAACTGTTCAGGAACTCATGAACAACTATCACTGAACTAATAAACACAGCTGTGCATCATTCAGACAACACAGTGTTACAAATCAAGGGGGGTGAAAACTTTTGAACGGGGTGGACTACATGTAAATATCTTATTCAGGTCAGTACTAAATAAACAATAGCATGGATTTTGTATGATTCCTCTTACTTGGTAAAATAAGCAACATTTTGCAGATTCTGCAAACTTTTGACTTCAACTGTGATCTGTGCATTTCCAAACTATATTAGGTTAAAATAGTTTAAAAAGCCGATTGCCAAGCAGCTCATCATTCATGCGGCTGCCCTTAAAAGCGGCACCTAGCGATCGTCTCAATCCGATGTCTCGTGTTAATTCGGATGTTCTCAGGATGATGCGGTCAGCGTGGAAAGCGGCACCAACCTGGACCGGCCCGACACCCCCACGAACACGGCCAATGCCCCGGGCAGAAAGAGCTGGGGTAAAGGCAAGTGGAAGTCCAAGAAGTGCAAATATTCCTTCAAGTGTGTCAACAGTCTGAGGGTAAGTGAGCCTGTGGTGTTTCTGTAGTGTGCACTAGTGAGGGCTCTCTGACGGGGATGTGTGTGTCGTGCAGGAGGATCACGGCCAGCCGCTGTTCGGAGTGCAGTTCAACTGGCACAGCAAAGAAGGAGACCCCCTTGTGTTCGCAACCATCGGCAGCAACCGAGTGAGTGACACACAGACACACACACACACACAATACACACTTACAGACACTCTCACACACACACACACTCACTCACGCACACACACAGACACTCTCTCACACACACAATCTCTCTTACACACACACACACACACACTCTCTCACACACACACACACACACACACACACACTCTCTCACACACACGCGCACACACACACACACACACACACACACACACACACTCTCTCTCACTCACACACTCACACACACACACACACACACACACACTCGCACTCTCTCTCACACACACTCGCACACACACACACACACACATACTCTCTCACTCACACACACACACACACACACACACACTCACTCACTGTCTCACACACTCACTCACTCACTCACTCACTGTCTCACACACTCACTCACTCACTCACTGTCTCACACACACACACTCACACACTCACTCACACACACACACACATACAAACACATGTCTGCAGATTTCCTCATGTGTGGTGTCTTGTTCCTGCAGGTCACTCTATATGAGTGTCACTCTCAAGGAGAGATCCGTCTGCTGCAGTCGTATGTAGATGCGGACGTATCCTTTTCAGACACAGAACAAAATCATCGGCTGGTTGGGTTCTATCTTGAAGTATCTGAGGTTATTCTGCAGATTTGGGCCGGTGTCTCTTGTTATTCCCTTGATTCTTGCGCTGTCTAGGCAGAGGAGAACTTCTACACTTGCGCTTGGACCTTCGACTCAAGCACCAGTCACCCGCTGCTGGCCGTGGCCGGATCGCGCGGCATCATCCGCATCATCAACCACATCACCATGCAGTGCGTCAAAGTGAGTCCAGACACACTGTGTTTAGGCTCACGTCTCCGTGTGTTTACGCTCACGTCTCCGTGTGTTTACGCTCACGTCTCCTCCTGTTTACGCTCACGTCTCCGTGTGTTTACGCTCTCACATCTGTTTACGCTCACGTCTCCGTCAAACACACGTCTCCGTGTGTTTACTCACTCAGTCTCCGTGTGTTTACGCTCACGTCTCCGTGTGTTTACGCTCACGTCTCCTACACGTCTCTAACGCTCACGCTCTCCGTGTGTTTACGCTCACTCATGTGTTTACGCTCACGTCTCCGTGTGTTTACGCTCACGTCTCCGTGTGTTTACGCTCACGTCTCCGTGTGTTTACGCTCACGTCTCCGTGTGTTTACGCTCACGTCTCCGTGTTTACGCTCACGTCTCCGTGTGTTTACGCTCACGTCTCCGTGTGTTTACGCTCACGTCTCCGTGTGTTTACGCTCACGTCTCCGTGTGTTTACGCTCACGTCTCCGTGTGTTTACGCTCACGTCTCCGTGTGTTTACGCTCACGTCTCCGTGTGTTTACGCTCAGGTCTCCGTGTGTTTACGCTCACGTCTCCGTGTGTTTACGCTCACGTCGCTCACGTCTCCGTGTGTTTACGCTAACGTCGCTCACGTCTCCGAGTGTTTAGGCTCACGTCTCCGTCTGTTTACGCTCACGTCTCCGTGTGTTTACGCTCACGTCTCCGTGTGTTTACGCTCACGTCTCCGTGTGTTTACGCTCACGTCTCCGTGTGTTTACGCTCACGTCTCCGTGTGTTTACGCTCGCGTCTCCGTGTGTTTACGCTCGCGTCTCCGTGTGTTTACGCTCGCGTCTCCGTGTGTTTACGCTCGCGTCTCCGTGTGTTTACGCTCGCGTCTCCGTGTGTTTACGCTCGCGTCTCCGTGTGTTTACGCTCGCGTCTCCGTGTGTTTACGCTCGCGTCTCCGTGTGTTTACGCTCGCGTCTCCGTGTGTTTACGCTCGCGTCTCCGTGTGTTTACGCTCGCGTCTCCGTGTGTTTACGCTCGCGTCTCCGTGTGTTTACGCTCGCGTCTCCGTGTGTTTACGCTCGCGTCTCCGTGTGTTTACGCTCGCGTCTCTGTGTGTTTACGCTCGCGTCTCTCTGTGTGTTTACGCTCGCGTCTCCGTGTGTTTACGCTCGCGTCTCTGTGTGTTTACGCTCGCGTCTCTGTGTGTTTACGCTCGCGTCTCCGTGTGTTTACGCTCGCGTCTCCGTGTGTTTACGCTCGCGTCTCCGTGTGTTTACGCTCGCGTCTCCGTGTGTTTACGCTCGCGTCTCCGTGTGTTTACGCTCGCGTCTCCGTGTGTTTACGCTCGCGTCTCCGTGTGTTTACGCTCGCGTCTCCGTGTGTTTACGCTCGCGTCTCCGTGTGTTTACGCTCGCGTCTCCGTGTGTTTACGCTCGCGTCTCCGCGTGTTTACGCTCGCGTCTCCGTGTGTTTACGCTCACGTCTCCGTGTGTTTACGCTCACGTCTCCGAGTGTTTACGCTCACGTCTCCGTGTGTTTACGCTCGCGTCTCCGTGTGTTTACGCTCGCGTCTCCGTGTGTTTACGCTCGCGTCTCCGTGTGTTTACGCTCGCGTCTCCGTGTGTTTACGCTCGCGTCTCTGTGTGTTTACGCTCGTGTCTCCTTGTCGTTTGCAGCATTACGTCGGCCATGGAAATGCGATCAACGAGCTCAAATTTCACCCGAGGGACCCGAACCTCCTTCTGTCAGTCAGTAAAGGTAAATCTCTCTCGGCACGCGGTGCGGTGCGCTTGGAGCAGGTTGTTGATGGTGTGCCGTGTGTTTGTCAGATCACGTGCTGCGTCTCTGGAACGTTCAGACAGACACTCTGGTGGCCATCTTCGGAGGCGTCGAGGGCCATCGCGACGAGGTCTTGAGCGCGGTGAGTGTTTCTGTGTGACTCTAAAGACTTGTGTAAAACTTGTGCTTTTATATCTCATCAAACAATATATAGGCCGAAAGAACAACTTATTTTAAATGCATGCATGAACTCGGTGAGTACAGAAACTGTTGCGTCTCTAAACGCTGGTGTTTTCAGGACTTCGACCTGCTTGGGGAGAAGATCATGTCGTGTGGGATGGATCACTCTCTGAAGCTGTGGAGGATCGACTCGGAGCGGATGCAGAAAGCCATACGTGTCTCGTACGAGTACAACCCCAGCAAAACCAACCGGTGAGTCCCGTCTCGTCTCTTCTCTCGTCCAGCAGAGCACTGCATTCAGCCCGTCTCTCCTACATTCACAGGCCTTTCGTGTCTCTGAAGATTCACTTCCCAGACTTCTCCACGCGAGACATTCACAGGAACTATGTGGACTGCGTCCGCTGGCTCGGAGACTTGATCCTCTCAAAGGTACGTTGTGCGGCGCGAAACTGGCGTGTGTATGCATCGCACTGTAATCGTGTGTTGTAGTCGTGTGAGAATGCTATCATGTGTTGTGTTGTAGTCGTGTGAGAATGCAATCGTGTGTTGTGTTGTAGTCGTGTGAGAATGCAATCGTGTGTTGTGTTGTAGTCGTGTGAGAATGCAATCGTGTGTTGTGTTGTAGTCGTGTGAGAATGCAATCGTGTGTTGTGTTGTAGTCGTGTGAGAATGCAATCGTGTGTTGTGTTGTGTTGTAGTCGTGTGAGAATGCAATCGTGTGTTGTGTTGTAGTCGTGTGAGAATGCAATCGTGTGTTGTGTTGTAGTCGTGTGAGAATGCAATCGTGTGCTGGAAACCTGGGAAGATGGAAGACGACATCGACCGTATCAAGCCGAACGAGTCTAACGTGACGATCCTGGGCCGCTTCGATTACAGTCAGTGTGACATCTGGTACATGCGCTTCTCCATGGACTTCTGGCAGAAGGTTTGAGGCTCTTTATAGACGTGTGCTGAGCGTAGCGCTGCGTTCGTACGTACGAGCATCAAGGGTGTGTGTCTTCTCTGCAGATGTTAGCTCTTGGAAATCAGGTCGGGAAGCTGTACGTTTGGGATCTGGAAGTGGAGGATCCTCATAAAGCAAAGTAAGAGTCCTCGTTCCACATATTATGCTAATATCAAAAGTCGGGTGTGTGTTTGTGTACTGGTGTGTGCGTGTGTGTACTGATGTGCGTGTGTGTACTGATGTGCGTGTGTGTACTGATGTGCGTGTGTGTACTGATGTGCGTGTGTGTGTACTGATGTGTGTGTGCGCGTGCATGCGTGTGTGTTTGTGTGTACTGATG
Source organism: Ptychobarbus kaznakovi (assembly GCA_027422405.1). Taxonomy (NCBI): domain Eukaryota; kingdom Metazoa; phylum Chordata; class Actinopteri; order Cypriniformes; family Cyprinidae; genus Ptychobarbus; species Ptychobarbus kaznakovi. The sequence goes on along the minus strand of CM049799.1, from coordinate 15,654,991 downwards.
TGTGCGTGTGTACTGCGTGTGTGCGTGTGTGTGTGTGCGTGTGTACTGGTGTGTGCGTGTGTACTGGTGTGTGTGTGTGCGTGTGTACTGGTGTGCGTGTGTGTGTGTGTGTGTGCGTGTGTACTGGTGTGCGTGTGTGTGTGTGTGTGCGTGTGTACTGGTGTGCGTGTGCGTGTGTACTGGTGTGTGTGTGCGCGTGTGTACTGGTGTGGTGTGCGTGCGCGTGTGTACTGGTGTGTGTGTGCGTGCGCGTGTGTACTGGTGTGTGTGCGTGCGCGTGTGTACTGGTGTGTGTGTGCGTGCGCGTGTGTACTGGTGTGTGTGTCCGTGCGCGTGTGTCCGTGTGTGTGTGTGCGTGTGTACTGGTGTGTGTGTGCGTGCGCGTGTGTACTGGTGTGCGCGTGCATGCGTGTGTGTTTGTGTGTACTGATGTGTGTGTGCGCGTGCATGCGTGTGTGTTTGTGTGTACTGATGTGTGTGTACTGGTGTGTGTCTGTGTGTGTGTACTGGTGTGTGTCTGTGTGCGTGTGTACTGGTGTGTGCACGTGTACTGGTGTGTGCGCGTGTACTGGTGTGTGTGCGTGTACTGGTGTGTGTGTGTGTGCGTGTGTACGTGCGCGTGTGTACTGGTGTGTGTGTGTGCGTGCGTGTCTGTCTGACACACATCTAAAATGAAAAAGCGTTCGTTAAATGTGAAGAATATTCTGAGTGTATTCCTAAAGTGTGCTCTTCTGTAACTCTGCTCAGGTGCACGACGCTCACGCTGCCCAAGTGCACGTCTGCGATCAGACAGACCAGCTTCAGCCGGGACAGCGGTATTCTCATCGCCGTGTGTGACGACGCGTCCATCTGGCGCTGGGACCGTCTGCGCTGATCCTCCTCGCTGACTTTAATAAATTATATTTTTATAACCAACTCCTTGCTCTGTTTTACAAATGAAGTTCAATTAAACCAGCGCTGATCAGCAGGTATTCCCTGATTTCATCCGTCCCCGGAGCACAAGAGCACAAGTCATGAGGGCCAGTTTAGAGAGATAGAGACGTATGCATCATCTGAAAGATTAATAAATCATATTTCCATTGATGTATGGTTTGGACAATATCTGAAAATCTGGAATATCAGAGTGCCAAAACATCTGAATCATCTTTAAATGAAGTTCTAAGCAATGCATATTACTAATCAATAATTAAGGTTCAACAAAAAACAATTATTTTTAATAAAAATCACACCTGACTTCATATTTCATAAAGATTCATGAATAAAGGCTCATGATAAGTGTTATCAGAAATATCTCATGTCATATGAAGCTTTTAGCTGCTTTACTGTTATAAAGTACTTAATTTAGTGAATATAGCTGAAGAATATGGATATTTGTTCTTTATGTATGTCACGTGGCATGATAATAATTTTACATGCAAATCGTTTTTTATAATATTTTCATTTTTATAGCACATGACCTCGCATCACTTTTAACGAACCTGATTACAATCAATAAAACATCTCCTTATTTGTTGCATTATCATTATTGTTATGTGCTGAATTTTTTTTGAAATAATCATATTTCATAAAACTTTAAAATTGCTAAAGTAGTGAGGTAGCACCCGTGACGTGCAGCGGCTAAATTATAAAAATTGTCCATTTTTATAAACAGTTTTTTTCCTTAATCATTTAATGCTGCGATTCAGTGTCTCTCAATGGAGCAGAGTAGGCTGCTTAAACGGACATGGATGAGGGTGTTAAACAAGCTCCTTTTATGTGCTCGTTTGCTAGCTGGCTAGTTCGACAGCTTATAAAACATATATTGATCAACATGACAATTTAAATGCAACATGGGCGTTTGTCTTCAGATTATGCAAAACATTACGCGTGCATATCGAAAGACAAACGCTTCGTATGCATTCGCACAAACTAGACTGAACATAAATACTGAACTTAAAAACAGCATAGAAAAGTGTTTAAAAAAGTGACAGACCCTGTTAGCCGCCCAGTGCTCCATTCAGAGGACAATTTAGTTGGGTTAGCATTTTCTTGTTTTTAAAAAATTTAAAGCAGCCCCATTGAATAAATGGAAACTTTAGGCAGAAAATGACTTGCAGAAATCGAGTCAGCCGACCTAAGTAGCTGATTCTGAACGAAATTGTTTTCGTTCGAGATGAACGTGTTTAACGCATTTTTAGTCAATAAAATGTTAACATAATAGTACATATATTTGACCATTCATTTTTTGACAATTATAGGGGAAGCTGAGCTTCCCTTGCAGTCTTAAAGAAATCGCGGCTGGTGCATTATGCACGTGGTCTTTAAATAAATAATTAAGCTGTCATTTATGTGTATTCATAAAGTCAAACGGTAATTAATAATGTGGTCTAAGTGTTAAAAACATTTAAAATTATAGAATGTTCTATAAGAAATCTCTTATAGATGATTTATGTTAAATCATGTAATTATTGCTAGCGTGGTGTGACGTCACACGGCGCACGTTTGGTGTTTTTTGCAGGTGTCATGGGAAATGGAGTCTCTTAAGCGCCTGAATACAATTCCTACAAAATCACGTCATGATAAATGCTGTTTAAACTACGTTATAATGATAATTAATATCTGTATTCGTTAGCTTATGTCCTAGCATATCACACAGATACTGGATTATCCACAAAGCGTTTTTTTTACAGGTATTTGCTCTTATCCTACATCTGTTCACAATTATGTTATCACTATGATTTGTTTCACTATGCACTGTTTTGTTCTATTATGCACTATATAGTAATCCATACGCATATTTATGTATTCATAAATATAAATGTAGGGCGGAGCCCGGAGCGTCCAATCAGCGGAGCGGGCTGTGTTTTGTTTCCGGCTCAGAGGGCGCGTCTGTCTCGCGCTGTGCTGTGAGGGGATGGTTCTGCTGCGGCTGTGTTTCTGTAGTACTCGTGGTGATGTTCGGATGTTTAGTCGCCGGCAGACTGGTGAGTGGATTCGAGCTTAACTAACTTAACCCACACTGTGTGAACTAGTCTGATCACTAGCTGTTAGCCGAGGAGCAGTGGGCCAGCTAGTGATGAACAGCGTGCATCAGCTGCTTTTATTAGACATGAAAACAGCTGCAGTCGCTGATCAAGACTTCCACTCGCATCTCGGGACAGCTGACAGAACTGTCTCTTTGATATTGTCGCCTCGTCACACACATGTATAATTTGCAGGTGTTTTTCCTCGCGCGCTCCCGAGTCTCCGTCACACGCGTATAGAAAAGTGAAGACAAAACATCTTACTACGGCCGCCGCCATCTTGAGTAAATGACGTCATGTGGAGCCAGAATCTGCGCAGTAGAGTCGCGAGGTGGAGCCGCAGACCCAATCAGCCATAACGACACGCCCTGTTTTTATAGCGTCAAATTACTAGCTAAAAAAAACTTAATACAAAAATGAACAATTTAACATATATCAGCTTGATAACTACCTTAAATGACCAAAACCACATTTCGTAAAATTGTATTGGAAGTGTAATTACTTTTTTATTTTGACTGAAGTCCCATTCGTTCACATGGAGAGTGCGGGGCTTGACCTGTGTTTATCTGTGTTTACCTGTGTTGATCTGCTCTCTCAGGTCCAGACGGACGCGCAGCAGGTCTCCTCTGATAAGTTTGTCTTTACTCTGCCGGACTATGAGAAGGTCAATCATGTGGTGGTCTTCATGCTGGGCACTGTGCCCTTCCCAGTGGGCATGGGGGGTGCTGTCTACTTCTCTTTCCCTGACCCTGCTGTCGGACAGGTGTGGCAGCTCTTAGGCTTCATAACCAACGAGAAACCCAGTGCCATGTTCAGAATCTCCGGCCTGAAAGCTGGTAAGAGAGTCGGGTCCAATCCGTTCTATGAAGGCTGGAAAACACTACACCACTGTTAGACTCGCAGCAGATATTAAGACACCAGGAGAATATCATTACAGAGGAGAATCACGACAGACTCGCACAGAAATGTAGTTCAGTGCTGGGAGACACAAGTCAAGTGTGTGTCCATCATTCACGTGTGTAGTCTGGAATCTGCTTTGACTGGCTCTGATTCTAGTAACTATCCATAATCGACCCGAATCTGAGCGAAGTCATATATTGTGTGTTCCAGCCTTAAAGTGTTGTGAGAGAGATTGTCCCTGAAGTGTGTGTGTGTGTGTGTGTGTGTGTGTGTGTGTGTGTGTGTGTGTGTGTGTGTGTGTGTGTGTGTGTGTGTGTGTGTGTGTGTGTGTGTGTGTGTGTGTGTGTGTGTGTGTGTGTGTGTGTGTGTGTGTGTGTGTGTGTGTGTGTGTGTGTGTGTGTGTGTGTGTGTGTGTGTGTGTGTACTGATGTGTGTGTGTGTGTGTGTGTGTGTGTGTGTGTACTGATGTGTGTGTGTGTGTGTGTGTGTGTGTGTGTGTGTGTGTGTGTGTGTGTGTGTGTGTGTGTGTGTGTGTGTGTGTGTGTGTGTGTGTGTGTGTGTGTGTGTGTGTGTGTGTGTGTGTGTGTGTGTGTGTACTGATGCGTGTGTGTGTGTGTATGTGTGTGTGTGTGTGTGTGTGTGTGTGTCTGTGTGTGTGTGTGTGTGTGTGTGTGTGTGTGTGTGTGTGTGTGTGTACTGATGTGTGTGTGTGTGTGTGTGTGTGTGTGTGTGTGTGTGTGTGTGTGTGTGTGTGTGTGTGTGTGTGTGTGTACTGTGTGTGTGTGTGTGTGTGTGTGTGTGTGTGTGTGTGTGTGTGTGTGTGTGTGTGTGTGTGTGTACTGATGTGTGTGTGTGTGTGTGTGTGTGTGTACTTGTGTGAGTGTGTACCTGTGTGTGTGTGTGTGTGTGTGTGTGTGTGTGTGTGTGTGTGTGTGTGTATGTGTGTGTGTGTGAACTGTGTGTGTGTGTGATGTGTGTGTGTGTGTGTGTGTGTGTGTGTACTGTGTGGTGTGTGTGTGTGTGTGTGTACTGATGTGTGTGTGTGTGTACTGTGTGTGTGTGTGTGTGTGTGTGTGTGTGTGTGTGTGTGTGTGTGTGTGTGTGTGTGTGTCAGGTGAGGGTGGAGCTCATCCGTTTGGTATGATGGCCATCAGTGCTCCGTCAGTGGCTCAGGTTGGAGTTTCTATTGAATCATTGGAGCTGCTTGCACAACAAACACCAGTCTCTTCTTCAGCTGTTTCCACAGTGGACTCCTTCACACAGGTAACACGCACCTTATCATAACATATCAGCCTCTTTACTTACCTTTGGGGTCTTCAGTCTTTTCAAAGTGCGTCGTCTGTTCATTGTAGTGATGGACGATTTTTAGATAACATACCACACCCTATAAAATGGAAAGTTTTGGTGATTTCTGAGGATAAAAATGATCTAAATGTGTTTATATTAGACAATTTAAGGCATGAAGTAAGATTATAACAGTAACATATATAAAATGGATTGGCCACTGATTAAATATAATCTAAAACACAGACCTGGCACTGCTTGTTGATATCAGTCGTACTAAAGGTGTTCTTTTATTTGCACTTTTCCAGTTTATTCCAGGGTCAGATCAAGCCTGCAGTGACCTGTTAATATCACTGTGAGGTCAGGAACTGTTTGATAACTCATTGTAGTCACTTTCACAGTTCACACAGAAGATGCTGGAGAGCCTGTACAACTTCACCTCGTCTTTTGCGCTGTCCCAGTCGCAGATGACCCCCAACCCTTCGGAGATGTACGTCCCCGCCAGCTCCATCCTCAAATGGTGAGTGATGTTTTGAGGCGAAGCGACGTGAATCACGAGTGTTTGTGTTTAGAGTCATTATTCTGTCCTTCTCACAGGTATGAAAACTTTCAGAGGCGAATGATGCAGAATCCAAACTTCTGGAAGACGTGACTTACTGCCGTTGTGTTTGTTACACTGCTTCATGAAGAAGACTTTTTCATTTAATATCAGTTTTAATATCATGTAGAGTTTCACCTAGTCTGGGAACTTTTCTCATGAATATGGCACATCAGTCATTTATTTGGCGAAAATGTTTAATATAACGTGCTGAAGTCATAGTAAATAAAATCTTTTGTTGATACATTTTTATTAGTCATGTTTATTTTTTCCATACTTTTCAGAAATGTGTGTTTCTTTAATGTCGTCAGTGAGCAGCCAAATGAAGCAAACCCTCTGTAAGATGTTCAGGAGCCCATCCTCCTCTGGCAGCAAATAACATTCATATTTAATTCTCTGATAAGTGTAGTACTTGTCTTTTATTGGACCGTTCTCTAAGGCATCTGCAAGGCAACGGATGCAACTTCAGAGCATAAGGATCGAGTTTGTCAATTTTAAAGTCCATTCATGATTGGTTGAAAAATAAAAACTCACAAAATGATTATCATCATCATCTAGTCGGTGCAGATTCTGTTCTGTTATGTCTTTAAACTAAAGTGTTTAATGTAATCTGATATGTAGGTATCCTGGTGAATTCATCGGTCCTGTAGCCTCGAGTGCTGAAGGTGCTTCACACCGAATAACACATTAATAAAAGTTATATATTAAGGCAAAAACAGCTGAATTTAGCTAGTAATGTTTGAATAGTGATTTCACAGTGTTTAACTATAGTAATGTGTATCAGTATTATCTGTAGTAACAAGTATCTATTTACTGTAGTATCAGTATTATCTGTAGTAACATGTATCAGTATTATCTATAGTAACAAGTATATATTTACTGTAGTATCAGTATTATCTGTAGTAATGTGTATCTTTATTTACAATATATATTTAGTGTAGTATCAGTATATTCTGTAGTATCAGTATTATCTGTAGTAAAGAGTATATTTATTTACTGTAGTAACATGTATCAGTATTAGCTATAGTAACAAGTATATATTTACTGTAGTATCAGTATTATCTGTAGCAGGGGCGTAGCCACGGGTGTGCCAGGGTGTGCCGGTGCCACCCACAGTGGCAGCTGGCACACCTAAAAACAGATGCAGAATTATTATTTTTTTAATGGTAATAAGCATAGGCAGCGCAAAGGAGGGGCTAGCAGATGCTTCAGCACCCCCAAGAAAGACCAAAGCACCGCCATTGCACCCATAAGAAATGAAATAAATTAAAAACATTTTACTTATTATTACGCATTCATAACTCTGCATTGCAATATAACGTGACGTGATTAACAGGCGCACTCTTCGAATTGACAGCATTTTATTTAAAAAATTGATCGGTTCCTTGTGGCAAGAAGGCCTGTCCCCGACTAAAGATTTCACTAGTCACACATAAATTGATTAATATAATAACTTAGGCTACTAACCATCCTTTAATATATAGGCGTATATTCTATTCCGCGCCCAAGCGCACGTCTAAAGCGTGCAACGGCAAAAGTAGGCTAATGATTATGAATGTTGGAGGAAAGGCAAAATAAAACATTTTAATTATTCGTTAATAAACTAGTAATTTCTTCTCAGTCAGTGTCGGCTGAAAAGATAAAGTTGCAGAATGCGACGCTGACTTTAATAAAGAAATGCACCTTTTCATTCCGACTACGTAATTAAAGATGTTTATTTTTTGGTTCGTTCGTTCGTTCGTTTAATAAAGTAGCCGGTTCATTGCTGTGACTCGCTCCATTTCACGGAGACTGCATGAGACGGCAGAAAGCGCATCTTGTTTCTCTATGTATTGTTTCTCTGTGTAGCCTACATAAATAAAAGCATATATATATATATATGAACTTGCTGTTGAATTTTGTATTTTTGAAAGTTCAATAATAATATTTAAAAAACTTGCCGGACGGATCCATTACCCCGCTTTGTTCACAATTTACAGATTAAGCAGTGCTTACAATATTTGTTAATTTAAAATTTGATTAAAATTGTAAATTATAAAAAAAAATATATATATAATAATAACATAATTGAGGCATTCAAGGCCAGACCACGCCGTCTCTCCCTTTGAGCAGCTATGGCACCATTAAATGTACTGATATGTTGTTGGCGATCCTGAATGTAATGTATAAAAAATATTTTACTGCTTTCTCTAATGTGTCTTGAAAGATATCTATTCAAGATTGTTTATTCCACCAAAAGTAATTTCAAAGGAACATTATATGTAGGCCCATGTACAGTTTAAGTCGCCTTTGCAGGATGTGCAAAATGTTAATGATTTAATAAAAGGAGGGATTATTTAAAAGCATTTTGTTTTATTTAGTACAGCAGCTACAGCTTACATAATATATTTTTACATCGCCTAGTCACTGAAGTCAATTATTATTCTTTGATAAAGTAAATGTGCTTTGCTCACTGTATAATTTGTTCGTTGTTTGAATAACCGTGGAAATGCGGTGTTATAATTAGACTTCAAATGTATTTTTATTAAACCTGTGATCATCAGGTTAAATAGGAGTTTAGTCTTATTAAAACATGTGACATAAATTGTACTTTCCTAAAAGGGGTTTATGATGTGTGTAGTTAATGATTAGGCTACAGTGAGTGCGTTTATAGAGCGCAGTTAAAGAGCTGTTGTAGGTTATACTGTATGTGATTGTCGGTGACCCTCGAGCGAGAAAGCTTCGGAAAATGGAAAAAAACAACAACAACAAAAATATAGCTGCAAGCAGCGATAACCAGGGTTCAAGAATTGTAAGGCCTAAGGTGGTATGCTTTTAGGGTCTAGGCCAACAGCTGGATGCATAGCTGACAGTGAAACTCATCGAAAATGGACAATAGGCTCAGAAACACACACACACACACACACACACACACACACACACACACACACACACACACACACACACACACACACACACAAATAGAAATGAAATGGTTAAACTATCATATTAATAATCATTAAGCTTGCTTACACAGATACACACACAGAATAGGATAACAGACACATGTAGCCTACACAAAAATGAAATGGTTAAACTAACATATTAATACCCAATAAGCATGCTTTATTTTATTTATTTTTTTTGCATTAATCTGACAATACATGTGGCACACCCAGTTTTTCTGATGCACATCCACAGTCTCCTTTCTGGCTATGCTCCTGATCTGTAGTAACATGTATCGATATTAGCTATAGTGATGTGTATCTTTATTTACAATATCTATATATTTACTGTAGTATCAGTATATTCTGTAGTATTATTATCTGTAGTAACGTATACTTATTTACTGTAGTAACGAGTATCAGTATTATCTATAGTAACAAGTATATATTTACTGTAGTATCAGTATTATCTGTAGTAACAAGTATATATTTACTGTAGTATCAGTATTAGCTATAGTAATGTGTATCTTTATTTACAATATCTATATATTTACTGTAGTATCAGTATATTCTGTAGTATTATTATCTGTAGTAACGTATACTTATTTACTGTAGTAACGAGTATCAGTATTATCTATAGTAACAAGTATGTATTTACTGTAGTATCAGTATTATATGTAGTAACATGTATCAGTATTAGCTATAGTGATGTGTATCTTTATTTACAATATCTCTATATTTACTCTAGTATCAGTATATTCTGTAGTATTATTATCTGTAGTAACGTATACTTATTTACTGTAGTAACGAGTATCAGTATTATCTATAGTAATGTGTATCTTTATTTACAATATCTATATATTTACTGTAGTATCAGTATATTCTGTAGTATTATTATCTGTAGTAACGTATACTTATTTACTGTAGTAACGAGTATCAGTATTATCTATAGTAATGTGTATCTTTATTAGCTATAGTAACAAGTATCTATTTACTGTAGTATCAGTATTATCTGTAGTAACATGTATCAGTATTAGCTATAGTAACAAGTATATATTTACTGTAGTATCAGTATTATCTGTAGTAACATGTATCGATATTATCTATAGTGATGTGTATCTTTATTTACAATATCTATATATTTACTGTAGTATCAGTATATTCTGTAGTATTATTATCTGTAGTAATGTATACTTATTTACTGTAGTAACGAGTATCAGTATTATCTATAGTAACAAGTATATATTTACTGTAGTATCAGTATTATCTGTAGTAACAAGTATATATTTACTGTAGTATCAGTATTAGCTATAGTAATGTGTATCTTTATTTACAATATCTATATATTTACTGTATTATCAGTATATTCTGTAGTATTATTATCTGTAGTAACGTATACTTATTTACTGTAGTAACGAGTATCAGTATTATCTATAGTAACAAGTATATATTTACTGTAGTATCAGTATTATCTGTAGTAACATGTATCAGTATTAGCTATAGTAACAAGTATATATTTACTGTAGTATCAGTATTAGCTATAGTAATGTGTATCTTTATTTACAATATCTATATATTTACTGTATTATCAGTATATTCTGTAGTATTATTATCTGTAGTAACGTATACTTATTTACTGTAGTAACGAGTATCAGTATTATCTATAGTAACAAGTATATATTTACTGTAGTATCAGTATTAGCTATAGTGATGTGTATCTTTATTTACAATATCTATATATTTACTCTAGTATCAGTATATTCTGTAGTATTATTATCTGTAGTAACATATACTTATTTACTGTAGTAACGAGTATCAGTATTAGCTATAGTAATGTGTATCTTTATTTACAATATCTATATATTTACTGTAGTATCAGTATATTCTGTAGTATTATTATCTGTAGTAACGTATACTTATTTACTGTAGTAACGAGTATCAGTATTATCTATAGTAACAAGTATATATTTACTGTAGTATCAGTATTATCTGTAGTAACATGTATCAGTATTAGCTATAGTAACAAGTATCTATTTACTGTAGTATCAGTATTATCTGTAGTAACATGTATCAGTATTAGCTATAGTAACAAGTATATATTTACTGTAGTATCAGTATTATCTGTAGTAACATGTATCGATATTAGCTATAGTGATGTGTATCTTTATTTACAATATCTATATATTTACTCTAGTATCAGTATATTCTGTAGTATTATTATCTGTAGTAGCGTATACTTATTTACTGTAGTAACGAGTATCAGTATTATCTATAGTAATGTGTATCTTTATTTACAATATCTATATATTTACTCTAGTATCAGTATATTCTGTAGTATTATTATCTGTAGTAACGTATACTTATTTACTGTAGTAACGAGTATCAGTATTATCTATAGTAATGTGTATCTTTATTTATTGTTGTAATGTGTATTAGTAGTATCTGTAGTAACGAGTATCAGTATTACAACATCAACATTTTAACTTATTTGTAACATTTGAGCTTTTAATTTAGTGCAACATTTTAGTTCAGCCTTCACTAACAGCTGCAACTGGATTTAAACTCACCGTTACATGTTTACTGATTCTATGACCACTTCAACAAAACGTAATAATTTGTGAATTCATATATTAATACTAGACACATTAAAGATAACGTGTGCCAAAAATCTTTATATTAACACACTTTACTAGTCGTTTGTTTTGGAGCTTTGATGAAGTTATCATCTTCTCCAGATTCTGGTCATGTGACTCTGCACATACAGTATTTAACCGAGACCCTTTATTTTCTCCATGTTTGCAGGTAATGCACTAAAACACCAGTCAGTGAGTTTTTAGAGCTTCATAAATGATGGTCACTATCGTGACTGGTGGGTTTAAACTGGTTAAAATCGGCCTGCATTAAACAGTCTCTGTGCGTAACTGTTTCTAAATGAAGAATACATGAGTGTTAGATCATCAAATCTGAGATTTCTCTCTGTCTCGAACACAGAGGCGTCTCTTGGCCAGCAGGCGGTGCATCACGAGAGTAAAGAGAAGCGCTGTAGAGGCGAGTCTGATGTGCTGTGACAGGTGAGCCTTCATCACATCTGCTCCTTGAGATCAGGTTTGGGCTCGTTGAGATGTGGGTCTGGTGTGTGTCGCAGGAGCTGTGTTACGTTTGCATGCAGCGAGCGCAGAGAAACCTTGCTTTATCCCGGTCTGATGAGAGGAGCAGAGTGTTAATGCTTCCAGAACATCAGAGAGACCTGCAGTACTTCCAGAAAGAAGAGGTGCCTAAACTCACACTCCTTTCAATAGGAATATCACATTATCAAGAAGCGTTTATTCGAGTGTGCTATAACTACACTTCTTTTAAACTAAAATAGGAAAGTATATATTTAATGTACTTCTCAGAAATATACTTGACTTAGAAAATATTTTAGCGGAGCAGAGACGGAGAGCGCAGAACACCTCTAAAGAGCTGATGAATACAGCCAAGAGAAACGCTAGAGAAACACTTGAACGAGCAGAAGAGAGAGAAAGAAAGGATGCTGAGAGACCTCAAAGAGTGAGTAGCAACAACAAGCACTAACCCTGAAGAGAAGAACGAGTTGTTGTCGTTTGGGCCTGGTTTGCATGTGTCTCAGAACTGAGTGGAATGGGTAACGTCTCATTGTCAGAGTGTTAGACGAGCGAATGCGTCGCTACGAGAAGCTGTGTCTCCTGCGGGCCGCGTGTGAGGAGAGCGTAGCGCTGACCTCAAACATCAATGAGACCGAGAGGAGCTGAACAGCCGGAGGTACGAGGAACAAACTGATGATTAGATTAAAGATTAAAGGATCAACTGTGTGAACGAGAGAAAAACAGAGAGACGTGATGATGATCCTAACGATGTTTCTGCTGTCTCCTTCAGGTTCGGTGGTCAAACTCTGACAGAGCAACTCGGGTAATATGAGCGATGCAGTCAATGCAAACCACGGCGAGAGCAACGTCTTCAGAGACACCAATTATTAGTCTGGATCTCGATTGATGCTGTAGACCGAGCAATAAGCGTATGCTTTTTATAAGAAGTATATGTGAGCATTAAATTTATGTGTTTATTGTCAGACCACAATGCACTCTTTACAGAGCCCAAACCAGCGTCTTTTTAAAACGCTTACCTTTGGAGATTCGACACATCAAGACAGCTGATGCTTTATCTCGTGCCCCGTGTGAGAGTCTTTGTGACTGATTTAGTTGTATGTGTTTTCTGTTCTCCCTTATTGTGACTGTGGTTCTTCTGTTATTGGAGTTGTGATTAGATTGATAAGGCACGGTACTGGAGGTCCTTGGCAAGGATCCTCTCTTTTAAGGGGGGGTGTTATGGTGTACGGGTGTTAATTAATATGTGTTTTTTTATTATTAAAGGCTAATAAAAATTATGCAATAGGGGATTGTAGGTCTTGTTGACCCCAAAAGGTCCCCATGTACCCTACATCGCACAATATCCCGGACGAGCCCCCAATTTGTTACGGCCGGCTCATAGCTGCAATTTAGTGAATGGATCCTTTATTTGTTTGCGGCTATGAGCCGGCCGTAACAACAAGTATAATGACCACTCTCACCAAGCATTATATTTTACCATAAACCTCCAGTAACTGACCACACGTTTCTGGAAAAACACAAACTGAGAGCGTCTACTGTGTTCATTTGGCATCACTTACACATTGTGTTTATTCTTCAGCACTGATCTCATCACAGCCACATTTCAACATCAGTGAAGCTGAAGAATGCGACGCGAATGTGCTGCAGATGCAGATTTAGTTGAGTTTTGAGCAGAACTTGAAATGCGCCTTCAGCCGTAGAACGTGATATTGAGATATTTGGATATTCATAGATCCACGAGTTGTTAAGAAACACTTTGTTCTCATCTCTGGATAAGAGACTAACAGTTTCTGCATGTGATTCATCAGTATAAAAGCCATGTG
>CM049799.1:15606335-15633835 GCA_027422405.1 Ptychobarbus kaznakovi | reverse complement strand
ATCTAAATATTCCCTCACAGTTTAATAGTAATGACTTTATGAATTTCTTTACTGATAAAATAGATAATATCAGAAATACAATAACAAACGTAGATTCTACAGCGTCTAGTACTCCAGCTTCATTCATCGCACCCAAAGAAAAACTGCAGTGCTTTACAACTATAGGACAGGGTGAGCTAAATAAACTTATCACTGCATCTAAACCAACAACATGTTTATTAGATTCTGTACCAACTAAACTATTGAAAGAGTTGTTACCTGTAGCAGAAGAACCGCTTCTCAATATTATTAACTCCTCGTTATCTTTAGGTCACGTCCCAAAACCATTTAAGCTGGCAGTTATTAAGCCTCTTATTAAGAAACCAAAATTAGATCCTTGTGAACTGGCAAATTACAGGCCCATTTCAAATCTTCCTTTTATGTCGAAAATATTAGAAAAAGTAGTGTCTGCTCAATTGTGCTCCTTTTTGCAAAAAAATGATATCTATGAAGAATTTCAGTCAGGTTTCAGGCCCCGCCATAGCACAGAAACTGCACTTGTTAAAATTACAAATGACTTGCTTCTTGCGTCAGACAAAGGCTGCATCTCGTTGCTAGTTTTACTTGATCTTAGTGCTGCGTTCGACACTATAGATCATGACATACTGATAGATCGATTACAAAACTATACAGGTGTTCAAGGGCAGGCTCTAAGATGGTTTAGATCCTACCTGTCCGATCGCTACCACTTTGTTTATTTAAACGGGGAGTCATCTTAATTATCACCAGTAAAGTATGGAGTACCACAAGGATCTGTCCTAGGTCCTCTATTATTTTCATTATATATGTTGCCCCTTGGTAATATTATTAGAAAATACGGGATTAGTTTCCATTGTTATGCTGATGACACTCAACTATATATCTCAACAAAACCAGATGAAACTTCTAAACTATCTAAGCTAACAGAGTGTGTTAAAAATATAAAAGATTGGATGACCAGTAATTTTCTCTTATTAAATTCAGATAAGACCGAGATATTACTTATTGGACCTAAAAACAGTACACAGAATCTCTTGGATTACAATTTGCAACTAGACGGATGTACTGTTACTTCCTCTACAGTTAAAAATCTGGGTGTTATATTAGACAGCAACCTATCTTTTGAAAATCATATTTCCAATGTTACAAAAACAGCATTCTTCCATCTTAGAAACATTTCCAAGCTACGGAACATGTTAAGTGATTCTGATGCAGAAAAGTTAGTTCATGCATTCATGACCTCTAGACTGGACTATTGTAATGCACTGCTAGGTGGTTGTCCTGCATCTTCAATAAACAAGCTACAGATAGTACAAAATGCTGCGGCTAGAGTCCTTACCAGGTCAAGAAAATATGACCATATTACTCCAATTTTACAGTCTCTGCACTGGCTACCTATTAAGCTTCGTATCAGTTACAAAATATTATTACTTGCCTATAAAGCCCTAAATGATTTAGCTCCTGCGTACCTAACTAATCTTCTATCACGCTACAATCCAACCCGCTCCCTAAGGTCGCAAAACTCTGGACTCTTGGTAGTACCTAGGATAGCAAAGTCCACTAAAGGAGGTAGAACTTTTTCATATCTGGCTCCTAAACTATGGAATAGCCTTCCTGAAAACGTTCGGGGTTCAGACACACTCTCTCTGTTTAAATCTAGATTAAAGACGCATCTCTTTAGCCAAGCATTCATATAATGCATCTCACAATCTTGTACTGCCAGTCTATCTGAACAAATGCACATTATTATGCTTTAGCTTGGGTTATACTGATAATTTCATCCAGGGTCATTCCTGGATGGAGCAGCTGCTACGCTAATTGTCTTACTGTTTCTATGTTACTGCCACGGGATTAACATCCCGTGGTAGTTAGGAATTACACAAGCTTCAGTCTGGATCCTACCCTTAAACGATAGAGATGACCGAACACCTGAGAAGAGACGATGACAACCCCTCCGAGGACCTCCGAGATGAGCCCCAGAGACAGATCTCCAGTGAGGACCTCGTCACCTAGACATCCATCGGGGAAAGACCCCTGGAACCAGTGGACCACTTACACTCTGACTTTGCTGCAGTTGGAACAAACTACTGATTCGTCTGGCCGGAGGGGAACTGGCCCCCCGACTGAGCCTGGTTTCTCCCAAGGTTTTTTCTCCATTCTGTCACCGATGGAGTTTTGGTTCCTTGCCGCTGTCGCCTCTGCCTTGCTCAGTTGGGGACACTTCATTTCCAGCACAATCATCGACTTGATTGCACAGATATTATTTAAACTGAACTAAGCTGGACAATGCCATTACTAAATTCAACAATGAAATGCATTCAGCAGATAATTGAGTGTTAAATCCTGTCATTTTACATTGACAAAATTTGCCTATTTTGATATTGTGCAGTGCTTTGTTACAATTTGTATTGTTAAAGGCGCTATATAAATAAAGGTGACTTGACTTGACTTGAATCATCGCCGCCGCACACAGCACCGGCTCACACTCGCTTCTCTTTGAGCTAAACTCAATCACGTTACTCAGGTGCTGCATCTGTGTTTTCATGTCAAGCATCTGACAATCCAGTTCAAACAACATGAGCGGTTTGTCAAACAGTGCTCACTTTGCGTTCACCTGAAACAGAAACACGCAGCTTCATCCAGCAGCAATAAGACCAACTATGTTGTGCCTTTTGATCTAATTATGTGAGATTTGATTTCATGTCCTCATGACCAGCGAGGAAAACAGTCCCTTCATGCTGTCATCCATCAGAGGATCGAAACACCACAGCAATAAGAGAAAACGCCTTCTGAGTTTTCCTGAGGAACATGCGATTGGTGTTTGTAACAGTACAACAACGGTGCTAAAGCCTTCTTGATGTATTCATCAAGTCGCTTTGGAGAAAAGTTATTGACAAACGTACCATGAATCATAATATAATGATGTAACAGAAACTATGGACTCTCTCTTTTCTAGCACTTTAGACACGGTTGCTCCTTTACGCTTAAGGAAGATTGAGGAAAAGAGTCCAACACCGTGGTATAATGAGCACACTCGCGCCCTAAAGAGAGCAGCCCGGAAAATGGAGCGCAGCTGGAGGAAAACAAAACTAGAGGTATTTCGTATTGCTTGGCAGGAAAGTACCTTATCTTACAGAAAAGCATTACAAACAGCTAGATCTGATTACTTTTCATCTCTTCTAGAAGAAAACAAATATAACCCCAGGTATTTATTCAATACAGTGGCTAAATATACAAATAAATAAAGCATCGACAGGTGTTGACATTTCCCAACAGCACAGCAGAAATTACTTTATGAACTATTTTACTTCCAAGATCGATACTATTAGAGATCAAATTGTAACCATGCAGCCGTCAGCATCAGTATCAAATCAAACTGTGCACTAAAGATCCCCTGAGGATCAATTCTACTCATTCTCTACTATAGGAGAGGAAGAATGGTATAAACTTGTTAAATCAGCTAAACCAACAACATGTATGTTAGACCCTATTCCATCTAAACTACTAAAAGAGGTGCTTCCAGAAGTCATGGATCCTCTTTTGGCTATTATTAATTCGTCATTGTCATTAGAATATGTCCCAAAAACCTTCAAATTGGCTGTTATTAAGCCTCTCATTAAAAAAACACAACTTGACCCCAAAGATCTAGTTAATTACAGACCGATCTCGAATCTCCCTTTTCTGTCAAAGATACTAGAAAAACTAGTATCCTCATGTTTATTTTTCAATTTCATTTTTTTATGAAATTGAAAACTGAGTCAAAGGCTGATAATTAGTGTATGGTTTTGCAGATTTGGTGTGTGGTTCTGGTGTTTGAGTGTCAGCTTTCAGAAACTGTGTCAAGGAAAGATTTTGTGTGTAAGCAGTTAAAAAACTCATATTATGGCAACGGTGTTAACTCGGTTTTCAATTTCATAAAACACATTTTTGCAAAACACAACACACAATTCTCTATGTAACACACAAAAATCGAACAGGAATTAATATTAAGGCAAATGTTTGCTTTTGAGATGTTTATGATATTTTGAATGCAGTGCTTCATTTGTGAAAGAGATACGAGGCATTTTGTGTGCAATTCTTGGATTTGAGTGCAAAGTTTAGAAAAAAAGAGGCAAAGTTTTGAAAATGTGTGTAAGCAGCTGAAAAAACCTTGAACACCTCTAATTCATAATAACATGCTGATAAACCGTGCATCCTCATACAGCTGAAAAACAAACAAAAAAACATTAGCAACTATAAGCCTTGCACGATGACTCCATGGAAAGGGACACAAATGTATTTATTTTTTCTGGATATTAATCTTTAACTTGAAATAAAGAAAAATCAGAATTGTTGATGTGACACTGTTGGACAAACCAGAAAAACCTTGGAAACAAACAGATTTTCACATCAAACTCCTGATTTGTGCATCAAAGTCCAGATCCATCCACGTTCCCTGACATAATAAACTTGCTTTACTGCTTTCATCAAGAACGTCAACAGCTCTGTGAGTCCCCACTAGCTTAACAATCGCTGTACAGCATGGCATCAAATCACAAACACACTAAAGCCACAAATCTCTGATGAGCCTAACAGCTTTAGAAAATCCCAAACCCTGAACGTGCCTCTCAAGTCATCAGAGACTTACTCATCGACCTCGTAAAGAATGGGAAATACCCCATGAGGAGTTTAACTCAACCAAACCTGTTTGAGTTGTTTCTAACCATATACTGTATAAGCAAACACGTTTTTAATCAATAAGCATGATGCTTTTGGGAAACGCAGCCCTGGACTGTTACGACTGTTAATCAAGTGCAGATGCCAAATCTTATGTTGGATGATAAATGTAAAAGAGTAGATGGGAATGTTCTGCTGCGGATGATGATGATGATGGACTGGCAGGAGACGCTGTAGAAGCACTGTTGGCAGAAACACAAATCCCTGAGGAATTTGCTTGGAGAACATCTGAATGAGCGACACTCTTTGCTTTGACTTGGACAGGCTTGTTGTTCCGTGTTCAGTCCAGCGTATGCTCCGTTTGGAGCGACTCGCCTGCTCTAAACTCGTCAGCTGATGCACGGTTCCCTTACTAATGACCTCATGTTTACACGGTCAAAAACCAGATGTTGTGTTTCTAACTAAATTAACAGCTCTTTTATTTGAGACACACAAGGAGAGTAGTTTATCATTCTGTGGGGAAAACTGCTTGATGAGAAGGTTTATGTTGAGTTGGCAAACATCGAGTGTCTTAACCATTTTCTCATCAACTCCACACGAGTCTCACAAGATGTTTCAGCTCCTCGCTTCAGCTTCACGCCAGAGGAGTGATTTACCGTGACTCCAGCACAAATACAATCGCACCACCTTTCTATCAATGATAATCAATGGAGTTCCCAGATGTTTGGCACATTTACTTCTGAAAGCTTTGGAGAAAATCTGCCAAAATGCATTACAAATTTGGCTTTAAACAAACAGCACTGCTTTGCAAAAGCATATTGTACAACTTATAGGTATAATTCACCCAAAGTTTAAATTTGCTCATTTATTTATTCATGTTATTTCAAACCTGCATGGCTTGCTTTCTATCTGTAGAACACAAAAGGAGAGTTTTTCTCTCAAACATTTATTTATGGTCACAGACTCACAGCAAGCATTTTCACACATAATGAACCTGTGGACAAAGCCACTTAAAACCCATACAGTGGCATGCGAAAGTTTGGGAACCCTGGAAAAAGTGAATAATTTTAACAAAATAAGAGAGATCATGTAAAATGCATGATATTATTTATTTAGCACTGTCCTGATTAAGATATTTTACATAAAATATGTTTACATATAGTCCCTAAGACAAAAAAAATAGCTGAAATTATTAAAATAACCCCCTTCAAAAGTTTCCCGGGAGACAAATTAAGTACAAATTCAAAAGTGTTCACGCCCCGGCTCTTAATGCATGGTGTCTCCTTCTGGAGCATCAGTGAATGTTTGAACCTTTTTTAATAGTTGTGTTCGAGTCCCTCAGTTGTCCTCAGAGTGAAAAGATGGATCTCAAAATCATACAGTCACTGCTGGAAAGGGTTCAAATATGCAAAAGATGCTGAAAAACCAAAGAATCTGCAGGACATGGAGGCTTTTTCTGAAGAACAGAGCTCAGTTTAACTGTTCAGAACAAACAAGGGACTCATGAACAACCATCACAACACAAAAAACAGTCGTAGATTATCCAGGTAACCACACATAGTATTAAGAACCACAAACTTTTGAACGGGGTTCTTTTAATAATTTCAGCAATTTTTTTTGTCTTGTTGACTATATGTATACATCTTTTATGTACAATATCTTACTGAGGACAGTACTAAATAACAAATAACATGCATTTTGTATGAATTATTCACATTTTCACAGATTCTGCAAGGGGTTCACAAACTTTCGCATGCCACTGTATTTCAGCCCATGTAGTACCCACATACAACCTATAGCTGGGGTCAAGATGGGTCTTGTGCATGCAGCCCAGTTGGGGCTCACCTGGTGGCAAGTCCAATCCCACATGAAATCCATGTTTGCAATTGGCACGGGGCCATTATGGAACCCATTGACAATCCCATTTTGGGTCATCTTTCAGCCCATGTCAAACCATAACATGCTAATGTTGGCTGGGTTCTGTAAGTGCAAATGTGGTTTGTCTCCCTAATGAAAGCTTATAAACTCCAAACCGAGACGATTAGCAAAAAAAGATGACAGATGTTCTGCAGTGACCCGGGGCCAGTGTCTCTGCGATCAATACGGATTCCAGAAGCATCCCAGAATGTTATGGACGGGACTCAGCCAACACGAAGTCTTGAGTGAGACAGAAGACTCATTCATCTGACGACAGACTCGCCCACCACTGCGCTGCGGTTAATGTCAGCAGCGTCCTCCAGCAGCGGAGCATGGGATCGAAGGGAACACTGGCCTACTGCACACTACAGCACTTAGACACAGTCTGGAGTATACTACAAGACCTCGCTGCATTGCACGGTTAACTGTCCAGTTATCATCTGGAAATAAGAGTAGTTATTTTTCAGTATGTTACTTAATGTTCACTCATCACACTAGACATGGAAGATCAAGCCAGGTGCATTATAGGATACAGTCTCCTACACATTGTGCATGTAGAAGAACAACAAAAACAAGAACAATTATGGTAACACTTTAACTTATTCTAACCCTAACCCTACCACCAGTACTACTAACACTTCTAACGAGAGTTAGTTAGTAGATATGTAAGAACGATGTTACTTACAGTCAACAGAATGTGTCAAAATAACGTGAAAACACACTTTGTCATAATAAAGAGTGTGAATATAAACATAAACAATAGGTAAATGTGCTGTATTAATCCCTAAACTGTGTGAACATTCAAGCTGAGATTTATTAAAGAGCCACACCCTGCTAAAACAAACAATAGAAGCCCAATAGAAACTATCACAGAAATCCTAATGGTTTAAACCATTAGCTTTTTCCAGTAAAACCATTACAAAATTCCTTTTTGTAGTGTGTTTTGAGCATTTTTCCAATAGGATTTAACATCCCACCAATATAATCCATCACAAACCAGTACACACCATTATAGTTTCCATTAAACCAATACAATTCCCATTATAACCATTAAACCCATTACATTTCTATTGTGTTTTGGGGCTGGTTCTATTGTTGTTTTTCCAGCAGGGCAGAGAGGGCTATTCTTATTCACCCCAGAAGGATCTGATGCTCACTATATACTACATACTAACTAAAACAGGCATAAACTGCAACACATGCACGTGGTCTGAAGACGCTTTAAAACAAATATAACAGTACATATTTTGCAAATATAAATAACAAAGGTTTTTTCAAAGGTTTATGTGGATTAGCATTTACTTATAAGCATACAGCCTACTTAAGCATCGTCAAAATAAGAAATGAATCATTAATAAAACGCTGTATAGGCGAATTATTTTAATAAGAGGACGCTTTTATCTCAGGTCACGTGATGAGATGAATCGCAGCGCGCCCACGCACGCACGCGCGCGCGCTTCTGGCGGAGCTAGAACCGATCAGCGACTCTGGCGATGAGATGAAGCGAGCTCAGATGAGAAGAGAAAGCTCGTCTTGAAACACTGATCTGCTCTTGAGTTTCACTGGAGTTAATACCGGACTCACCTGCGCGCGCGAACAGGTGAGAATCACTTCACCTTTCTCTGGACGACACGCGCTGAGCGTCATTACATGCTTTTGAGCAAAAACAAATCTGCAAACTCATAATGAACAGCGCTTCATGTATGCTCTGAGATCTTAAGCTGTTCTGATTCTGCAGCACAGGGATACAATCACATCTG
This sequence comes from Ptychobarbus kaznakovi, assembly GCA_027422405.1. Classification (NCBI taxonomy): domain Eukaryota; kingdom Metazoa; phylum Chordata; class Actinopteri; order Cypriniformes; family Cyprinidae; genus Ptychobarbus; species Ptychobarbus kaznakovi. The sequence continues at coordinate 15,625,484 of CM049799.1, read as the reverse complement.
TTTTGTAACCATGGTGATTTCACTTCTGTAACAACACAGCTGCACTGTTTGTGAAGTCAGTAAACTCTGTTGTCATGTATTTTCTCAGTCATCTTCAGAAATATTGCCATGCATTGTGTCCCTGGTGAATTAGGAAAAATCCCCAATCCCTGACCTCTGAAACTGGAAGCAGATTAATGATGTTTAAGAAACCTTACATACGAGTTTTGGCACAGAATGTTTTATTTAGCAGCTGTTGACTTCTGTAACAGAGATCTCAAACGGATTAATTGTGCATCATTAATGTATGCATATACTAAATGTGCTGCGGTGATTGCCTGTGATTTGTCTTGTCCAGTGTTGGGGAAAGTTACTTTTAAAGTAATGCATTACAATATTGCGTTACTTTTGCGTTACTTTTTAAATATGAGCAGGGCTTGATTGTTTGTTTTTAATACAATAAGTTATATTTATAGCAAATATAAAAGCCTTTCACACCAAAAAGTGTCCTGAATAAACCTCAGACTGAAGGACGAGTAAATCACGTCTGTACAGAAGAACACAGGAGAAGTTCAACACACTTCAGCAATTAAAAACAACAATGAAGCACAATTGTTAGTTTATCTAAAGTCATGTTTGATTATTAGTATGGTTGAACTGATCATCAAAGGTCAGCAGCAAACACATCAGTTAATAAAATAATTAAATATATTTGTGTTGTTTAACATATTCAATTATTGCAGGTTTGGTCATATTCTGAGTTTGCATTTCACTGTTTTAATTCATTTTGATGAATACTGAATCTGTTTTTGCGAGTGGGATGAATTAATACACATTCATATTTAGTCTAGATTAGATCTACAGTAAGATCATGTTCACACAGCGCACTGTCATCAATAAATGGGAAAAAGTAACTCAGATATTTTCTAGTAAATTAAAAAGTAATGCGTTACTTTACTAGTTACTTGAAAAAAGTAATATTATTACGTAACTCGCGTTACTTGTAATGCATTACCCCCACAACACTGGTCTTGTCTGACAATACAATATTTATTCGTAAAGCACATTTAAAAACAACCGAAGTTGCACTGTACAGAATAATAAAATGAATAAGTTGAACACAATGCTCAAGCGGTGTTGAAAGTGTGTTTAGAGCAGAAATACAGGGCGCTAATCTGAAGAGGAACACTGTCCCAGACTCAGTTTTAAGCAGTCTGACAAACTTTAAGACGTTTCTGCTTGTGTCCAGGTTCTCTGATGGCTCTGCTCGCCCTGCTGCTGCTGGTGGGCTCGGCGTCGGCCTCGGCCCCGGGGCCCCAGTGGCCCCTGCAGCGTGTGCCTGTGGTTTGGCCCCAGCAGACGGAGACACGGCCTGCGCCTCACTTCCTACGACCTGCTCAGCTGGAGCTCAACTCGTCCTGCGGCCCCGAGTGCCACAAGCGGGCCCATCCTCCCAGCTACCGGGCCCTGCGTCAGCTCCTGTCCTACGAAACGCTGCACTCAAGTGGACAGCTGACCGAGACGGCGGTGGGCATCTACGGATTCGACCCCGACTCCTTCTACACGCCTCCCGCGGGCCGCTCCAGACACAGACGGCAGATCTTCGGTCCAGACGGCCGCTTCAGTATCGTGGGCCAGGACTTCCTCATGAACTACCCCTTTTCCACCGCCGTCAAGCTGTCCACCGGATGCTCGGGGACGCTGGTGGGGGACCGGCATGTCCTCACAGCAGCACACTGCGTCCACGACGGAAAGAACTACGTCAAAGGAGCCCAGAGGCTGAGAGTGGGCTTCATGAAGCCGCGGCAGAAAGAGACGTCCGGCGGGAACGGCACTGGACCGGGCAAGATGAAGTTCCAGTGGATCCGAGTCAAGCGCACACACGTGCCCAAGGGCTGGATCACTAACACCTGTAATGATGTTTTATCATTTATGTATTGTTTTTTATGTTCCTTTTTAATCTAATTAATTACATGATTAATTAATGACGAGTTACATTACTTAAAAGCTGCCAGCAGGTGGCGGTAAATGTCTTAATGAGCAAATCATTCAAACGGCTGATTCATTCAAGTAAACGACTCACTTTATAAATGAATCTTTGAATCACTGACTCACTCGATTCGTTCGAAACAAGAGATTTGTTCAGAAACGAAACACCGCTGTGTTGCTCGGAGACGCTCGACAATTCTACGATGGCTTTATAGGAAATATTTTTGTTGGCAAATATCGTTTATCATATGATGATGAAAACTCACTTTTTGACCCAATATCTTGAATTGCATTGATGTTGCCCGGCATCATATTTGTCAACTGTATGTAAGATGATGTACAAGTTTGGGGGCGGGGCTAGTGTATTAACTACGATATTTTAAATCGCGTTATTTTTCATAACTAATTAAGTTAACGTGTTAAACTGACAGCCCTAGTTTTATTTGCTGATGTTTGCAGCTTATTAAAGTGCATTATCGGCAACAATACTGTGCACGCCCAAACTTAATGTACGGTAGACTTGCGCAAAGAATCAATAACAACAGCATAGTATCAGGTTATTTCTGATAATAACAAGCCAAATATGTTCATCAGATGGGCTTATTAAAAATGCAAATGAATTCTCTGTCAGCAGGGGGCGGTTAGGGATAGAAACCGCTCACAAACACTGCTTTATCAGGATGAAAACGAGTAGTTCTGGAGACAGCCGGGTTCTTTCAGAGATGCAGAGGTGCTCGTGTTTATTCAACGGCGTTGTGAAATCTATTTGAGGCGGTCGGTTTTGATATTGTGGCGAGCTAACACTAATAAATCAATGTATAACAGTGTACAAGATGTACAAGAACAACAACCTGAGCTTAGCTTCAGTCTATTCATGACTTGAACTGCGTTTACTAGCAATAGACCGGACGTTATCTGAGCATTAACCCGATTACACCATCTATAATGTGAGCAACAAAACCATCAGTTATTTTAGACATTCCTTTATTTTACCTGAAAGATGAATGAGTAATATTTCCATTGATGTATGATTTGGACAATATGTGAAAATCTAAGGGTGCAAAAACATCTGAATATTGATCAAATCATCTTTAAAGATGTTTAAATTAAGTTCTTAGCAATGCTTATTAATAATCAATAATTATGTTTGGATATATTTACCATACTAAATATCGTCATGGAACATGATCTTAATATCTAATGATTTTTGGCATAAAAGAAAAAAGTATAATTTTGACCCATACAATGTATTGTTGGATATTGCTACAAATTAGTGCTGACAAACGATTAACCGCATGCAAAATAAAAGTTATTTACATAAACATACACAAACATGCATGTATATATTTATCAATATATTTTCGTAAATATATACATGCATGTTTGTGTATTTAAATATACACTGCACACATATATATATATATATATATTATTATGTAAATAAAACTTGTTTGCATGCGATTAATCGTTTGACTGCACTACTTCAAATATACATGTGCTGCTTATGACTGCTTTTGTGCTCCAGGGACACTTATGTATTATTATTATTATTAATAATCAAGGGCTCGGCCAACGACATCGGCATGGATTACGACTACGCCCTGCTGGAGCTGAAGAAGGCCCACAAGCGGAGGCACATGAAGCTGGGCATCAGCCCCGCGGCCAAGCAGCTCCCCGGGAAGCGTGTGCAGTTCTCCGGCTTCGATAACGACCGGCCGGGTCAGCTGGTGTACCGCTTCTGCGAGGCCACGGACGAAACCTACGACCTCCTGTACCAGCGCTGCGACGCTCAGCCAGGGGCCAGCGGCTCCGGGGTCTACACCCGCATGTGGAACCGCAGACGCCGGCGCTGGGAGCGCAAGGTCATCGGGATCTTCTCCGGACACCAGTGGGTGGACCACAGCGGGACGCCTCAGGAGTTCAACGTGGCGGTGCGCATCACGCCGCTCAAATTCGCCCAGATCTGCTACTGGATCAAAGGAAACTACATGGACTGCAGAGAAGGCTGAGCATTTGCTTTCTCTCCGTTAGCACATAAGACACGGTCTATTATTTCATGCGGGAAAGTTGCACAGTCCAGAATATGCATCAATAACTAATAAACTGTTTTTAACACTTGTTTAGCCATGTGCAAAAATATGGAGTCAAATCAATGCCACAAATGTCGTGAAGTTCTTAGCAATGCATATAACTAATCAAAAAAATATTTTTATATATTTATGATATAGGAATATCTTCATGGAACATAATATCCTAATGTTTTTTGTCATAAAATAAAAATGTATAATTGTGAGCTATACAATGCATTGTTGGCTATTCCTACGAATAGTGCTGACAAACGATTAATCACATCCAAAATAAAAGTTTTGTTTACATAATATTTGTATGTGTGCGAGGTATATTTAAATACACACACATGCATGTATTTTGAAAATATAATATGCATGAATATATTTTGAGACATATACTTGCAAACAAATATGAAAGTATTGAGAAAAAAAATATTGAAATAAAATGACGTTTTGCAAACTAACAAATAATTGCAAAATATAAATTAAACTAAGGCAATGATTTTCCAACATATGGCCGTAGCTACTAATTTATTAGCAACGCTGATTTTATTTAGCGTTGCAGTCGCGTGAGTTTGTGCTAACTGTGTTTTCCATCTCCATGTAAAAACAATGCCAGAATATGATGCATGAAGTGCAAAGGGGGGGGGCTGTATTCTTTATTTTGGTTTGCAAAAAGCACATACATTTTTTCCACAAGACTTTAGTTTTCCTTTGCACTACTTCAATTCTTTTGCAAGTATATGTGGCATTGATTTGACTCCATACAGATGTATTAAGTAAGGTTCTCCACTGACAGCCATTCATATCGTTATAATAATAGATGTTTTAAGAGTGCCTGATTTGTGTTTCACGAAGGACTGGAGACTGAAAGCTTGTTCTGTTCGTAGCATGGTTTCTGTTTTCTCTAATGTACTGAAGTGTGAGGATCTTGCTTATGTGGAAATTAATAACTACTGTATGAGACACTGGTTTTACAGGCGTGTGTTTCCCTCTAGTGGTCAGAGACAGTTCTGCAGACGTCCACACACACACACACACACACACACACACAGAGAGAGAGAGGTCCAATCACACACAGAGAGAGAGAGAGGTCCAATCCACACACACACACAAACACAAAGAGAGAGAGAGAGCGGTCCACACACACAATCTAGACATGAGTGGATATCAGCTCCCGGTCGGCACTTTGACTTTTATTCATTAAATGGCACTAATCATATGAAGATTTGTAATGCTCTCTGTTGTGCACAACATTAAAAGCTTATGCAAAAAATTAAAAGCACCAGTCATGAATGATAATTAACCGCAGGAGCAGCTCAGATTAGACATGTCCATGTGTGTGAACCACAACTGATTGTTTTTATAAAGACACGACGCTTGTCAAGAACACAGCCAGCTCATATCTCACCCGAACATCGTAAGAAAAACGCTTATTTTTAAGGCACTTTGAAATGATAAGCACCCCTCATATTCTCATGAGTGATATGAAAACAAATATAAATCAGTTTTATTTTCCTCTTGGGGTGAAATACGACCTAGACATTTCCTGACCGTATTCGTGAAGACGATCATCCACCAACAGATCGGACTGTTTTTGTCTTTTATTCTGGATTCCATCGGTTCTGTAAAATACTGCGAGCCTGACAGTCCACAGGCTCCGCCTCTAGCCACGCCCCCTTTGGCACAGAGAAGGATGCTGATGATCTCCTGTCGGCGCCGTTTCTCTACAAAGTGGACACGTGAGATACTATGAACAGATAATACTCGTAAAACACAATGCTGAGTGAACCGGACCGGTCAGGCTTTTTTTCCTTTCAATCTTTGGTTGAATTTGGACGTCACATCACGTGCAACAGTATACAAAATAAAAAATAATTTTCTTAAATAGATACAAAGGTTGCATGAAAGTAGAGCGTATCAAAAGCAGCAGGAGGCGGCGTCTCACGGAGACTTGAAGCCCAGGCCGCCGGTGGCGAGCGGGTGCGAGTACGCCTTCCCCAGCACGAGACGGTCCCGCAGCAGCTTGAACAGAACGTAATAGTTGCAGAAGAGGATGAGTCCGAGAGACAGCGTGTGGTTCCAGCGCTCGGAGCGCAGCAGAGAGTACAGCTGATACAGCACCACGCTCGACTCGATCCCGATCAGCAGGTTCAGGATCCGCAGCGGCTTGTGGAAGAGGAACTGCTCGGGAGAAGAAGACAACAACCAGCTTTACCAAACCTGTGACCCTGGAGCACAAAACCAGGCATACGGGTCACTTTTATGATATTGAGATTAATAAATGAGCTTTTCGTTGATGTATGGTTTGGACGATATTTGATAATCTGGAATCTGAGGGTGCAAAAAACATCTGAATATTGAGAAAATCAAGTTATTAATGTATATTACTAATCAATAATTACGTTTTGATATATTTACGGTACTAAATATCTTCATGTAACATGATTTTAATATCCTAATGATTTTTGACATAAAAGCCAAGACTCATACAATGTATTGTTGGCTATTGCTACAAATATATCTGTGCTGCTTATGACTGCTTTTGTGTGAGACAACTGAGGCGAGTAGGGTAAAAAAAATAATAATAATAATTATTAATTACTTACCCAGTTGATTGATTACATTGATAATTGTAAACATTATTTACCAGATTTCTAAAATGTTAGGTTTAAATATGCAAATTAGGCATTGTTTAATTAAATATGCGCTAATTTGCATAAACTTCTAGTACACGTCCGTTTCAAAATTCTTGCTTATTTTAATTTTTTTTACAGTGAATTTTGTGCATCAAATATTTGTCACTCCATAATTCAGCAAATACTTAGAACGGACAGAAAACGATACATTTACACAATTTTTTGGGGGGGAATAAAATGTTGTACACAATCTAGCAAATTATATACATGATAATAAAAACCTCCAGGATATAAAAATGTAAAGTTCGGTGTGTAAAAGTGGAGAAAAAAATCATTTTGAGAAAACGGCCTTTAAAAATATGTAATTTAAGTCTATTGACACGCATACATAAAGTGCTATAAAAGAAACACTTAACAGTGTTTGTTTTCACTAGTCTGAAAAACACAGAGTCTGGTGCATGAAAACAGTGACCTATTCGGGGACACCATGCATATGAACTAAAATGTGCTTTTAATATACCATCTCCGTATTTAAAATATGCATTTAAATACATCTTTAGTATATTAAGTACAAAATTAGTGCTCTTAAACTGCAAAATGCAGCTGCGTCAGGCATAGCCTGTAAATACATAACACCGATCTCGCAATCGGTCAAAATTAGATTTCTAGCCATAAATATAGCCTTTTATTCATGGTACGATACGAGCAGATTTCTAGGACACACATGCATTTACACAGATTATATGAACAGATTAGTTAATAAGTGTAAGGGGAACAAAATTCAATAAAGAAATTAATATTAAAGTGATTTAAATCATAGGGAAAATATTTTGTGAAAATGGTTGTAAACTAATGATTTTGTGTTTTAATGAAAAGTGATAAAAACTTAGTTCCTGAATGAATGAATTGAATAAATGACTCAATCGTTGAGACAGCGGCTTGCTGCCACCTACTGGTCATCTTACTCCCATTTTTAAATGAATAATATTATTCTTTAGACCGATATATCTGTCGACCACTAATTTTGAATTACTTGTTAACTATTGCATTCATGTCATCATTAGGGTTGCAAAGGGGTGGAAAAATCCTGGTAAATTTCCAGAAACTTTCCAAAAAAAAAATCCTAGAAAGTTAAAAAACAAATCCTAGAAAGTTACAAAAAAAATCCTAGAAAGTTACTAAAAAAAATCCTAGAAAGTTACAAAACAAATCCTAGAAAGTTACAAAACAAATCCTAGAAAGTTACAAAACAAATCCTAGAAAGTTACAAAACAAATCCTAAAAAGTTACAAAACAAATCCTAGAAAGTTACAAAACAAATCCTAGAAAGTTACAAAACAAATCCTAAAAAGTTACAAAACAAATCCTAGAAAGTTACAAAACAAATCCTAGAAAGTTACAAAACAAATCCTAGAAATTTACAAAACAAATCCTAGAAATTTACAAAACAAATCCTAGAAAGTTACAAAACAAATCCTAGAAAGTTACAAAAAAAATCCTAAAAAGTTACAAAAAAAATCCTAAAAAGTTACAAAAAAATCCTAAAAAGTTACAAAAAAAAATCCTAAAAAGTTACAAAAAATCCTAAAAAATAAATCATAGAAAGTTACAGAAAAAAAATCATAGAAAGTTACAAAAAAAATCCTAAAAAAAAAAATCCTAAAAAAAAAAAAAAAAAAAAAAATCAATTTTTGCAACCCTAGTCATCATAGTTAAACATGAAAGATACTCACATAAAACCTGGCATGAGAGACGTCTGCGGGCAAGGCCACATTATACGGGCCGACGGCTTTATAGAGACAGCGGCTGTGACGCACCAGGACCCCCTGCGGCCAGATGGTGCCGTCTGACCAGCTGAACACAAGAGAAGAACAGCTCCAGAAACACTCAACACTGACCACAAGCTGCAAACACACTGGACTTAGAAAGCAGGTCTGAATGAACACCGGTTTCAGATCGCAAGCGTCTTAAAGACTGCATTCGATCCAGTACAGTCTTTTCAACCTCACATCATGTTTAAATAACACAAGCACTGGGATAAAAGTGTATAGTTTGGGTATAAACACTTATTGTCTACAGTAGCGATCAAAACTAAAGTATCTTAACACTTGTATTGTAATACTCATCATCTTCCGCCAGTAGGTGGCGACAACTCGTTTAAAACATGTATTTAACATTGAATCATTCATTCAGGAGATTAGTGACACACGTCTTTATGAAGTGAGACACTGACTCCATTTAATTTTGTTCAAATATATATATATTATTTAAAAGACTCGAGCAATGAACATTTGGTCAGAACCACTAAATTACGTTATTTTGTGAGAGAATCGTGATTTATCAATGTATCCAGAATGGTGCAGCTCTAGTTTACATGTTGTTAATTAGCCTACCGCACATAACTCAAGTTTAATTTCATAAAGTATAAGCTGATTTCATATTATAAGCTGCCTGGATATTATCGTGGTCACATGACTATATGAAACAAGTCTTCTGGGCAAAAAATGTAGTTTTTATAAAATATGTGTTTTGGGTGATTATGTTTTAGTCTCTGTCAAACGAACTCGAACTGAAAGCACAATGTGCTTAATCTCTTCATCAAGTGTTTTTTGCTGCACTTTAAAGCCAAGCTTCGTTCAGTCAGCTCCTTTATTACACTGATGTGAGTTCAGCACACGTTTGCGGTCATCAGTTATGCTTTATTTCAGCAGCAGATGATTACATGGTTTCACTAGATGTGCAGCGAGAAGCTGGAGTCTCCTTCAAAATAAAAGCCTAAAGCGCTGCATTAATTACAGACAGCGTGCGGTTTAAATGCAGTCCAGATTAAAAATATATCTTTGAAGTGTATGAATTAGAAATGTAGTATTGTAATTTCCCTGCTGTAGTGTACATATACCTATTAAATATCAATTTAAATTTATTTTACAGTGCAAATGTTTTACAATATGTGTCTGTTACTGTCATTATTATTATTTTATATTTGGCTTTCTAAAACACTAGTGTGAATGTAATTTAGACTGAGACAGTATATCACACATTAAAAGAGGATTGTGTCCTCATTAAAGTCAATTAATTGACTTTATTCTGACTCATGTGTTGCAGATCTTAATTTTGAACTCTTAAAGGAACAGTACACCAAAAAATGAAAATCCTGTCATCATCTACTCAGCCTAAAGTAGTTCTAAACCTGCATGAATGAGTTTGTTCTGCCAAACACAAAAGAAGATATTCTGAATAATGCGTTTCTTTTTCTTACTATGGAAGCCAATGGTGCACCAAAACAGCCTGGTTATCTGAATATCTTCCTTTGTGTTCGGCAGAACAAACTCATTCATGCAGGTTTAGAACTACTTGAGGATGAGTTAATGATGACAGGATTTTCATTTTTGGGTGTACTGTCCCTTTAAACAGCATGGACTTCAACACGCTACGGTGCGATTCCCTACAGAAGCAGGATCCCTCACATGTGCTGCGGCGCGTTGCTGTAGGATCCGGGCTCCAGACGCTGCCAGCGGCCCAGATGTGCAGCCGAGCGATGCAGCAGGTCGCAGTAACCGGGAGGCAGCAGCTGACTCATCAGCATCACAAACGCATTGATCCACACCATGATCAGATGCTCGCAGGACCAGCGCATGTCGTAGTACTGCGTGCTCTGGAAGCACAGAAAACATGAAGAGCGTGAAAACACAGGTGTTTTAGCATCGATGCAGTAATTGATTATAGCCTTCTGAGGTCATTGCATACACGCTTGTCATGCGAGTATTGAAAATGCACCCACTATTTTTAAACCGGAGCACATTTTGGAAGCTCGGTGATGGAGAAATTTGATTCTGAGCTTGGGATATTTCCTGTATATATATATATATATATATATGCCATGTGTGTGCACTAGATACATTATTGTATATTGTGCATTCAACTCCGTAATGCTGCTTACAGGGCCGTGTGCGGACGCTCACCTTGACGAAGCACAGCGGCAGGAACGCCACGTAATAAGCGCTGAAGAGCGAGTTGAAGAGCACTTCTTTGATGCGGCGGTTGAAGTCGGTTTTGAGCTCCTCCACCTCGCTGCGGATGAGCTCGGGCGACGGCGGGCAGCTGTGTGTGGGCATGTGTTGAAGACTGGAGAAATGATCACGCAGGTTCTCTCGCAGCAGCGTCAGGAAGTCTTTGGGTCGCGGCTGAGGCCCGTCGGAGCCGTCCTGCTCGGAGAAACCGCAGTCGGAGGGAGCGGATTGAGCGCCACCCTCCTGATGGAAGCAGCAGAGCGGCACGTAAACACCGAACCTGAATCAGACACACAGAGAGACCGGAGATTAAACCCAGCACACATTACAGAGAGACGTCTCAGAGCTGCCAAAACAGTCATAAGCAGCACACAATAGACAACAAAGCATTGTATGGGTCAAAATTATACTTTTTCTGTTATGCCAAAATCATGATATTAAGATCATGTTCCATGAAGATATTTTGTACCGTAAATACATCAAAACTTAATTATTGATTAGTAATATGCATGCCTAAGAACTTAATTTGAACAACTTTAAAGATGATTTTCTCAATATTCAGATGTTTTTGCACCCTCAGATTTTCCAAATATTGTCCAAACCATACATCAAAGGACATTTATTCAGATGATGCATAAATCTCAATTTTGACAAATGTACCCTTATGACTGGTTTTGTGCTCCAATATGTCTACCTCAAACTTCTTTTGAGAGAAGTATTATTTTTACGGATCGGCTATTATGAGTTTCATTCATACTGGACACCAGAGGGCGCCCTTGCGCTGAAAATACACAAATGTGTCACAGAAGTAATAGAATTAATGTAAATATGAACTAAGGCATCCGGCGATCGCAGTAGCTGAATAAAAGACAGAAACGCTTTAAATCATAAAACATTAAGAGAATAAACACTCGCCTGCGACAATGTGTGTTAAAACTACCTCGCGTATTTTCATAATAATCAAGTATATTTATTGCTAATCGACAGTCGCTAGAGACATAGAGCAGAGAATATATATTTCTACGTCATTCTGTGATAAGAATCCAGATCAGATCACAAAATTCTAACATTATTATATTCCATAATAATAATGGTGTTGCTTTCTCAATTGCATTCCTTGTCTCAGCACGCAGACTCACACGAACACAGCCGGTTCGGAGAGAAATAAAACACACAGAAATTATTTAAAAGCATAACCCAAAAAGCACTCCAATTGGTCGAACTCTTCATCTTTGGCGGTTGCTTGAGTAATGCGCGTGGACCGAGGCGTCACCAGGTTTTTGCGTAGTTTAGAGTGACAAATCGTACCAGCGTACTTGGAAAAATGCGTATAGGTTGGCAGGTCTGGCGATGATTTTCCCAGCCATTTGTGACTAGTTGATTAGGATTTTAATTATCGGTTGCACTCACAAAGATCAGTTTGCCACCGACCAAAATCTTCAGGCAGATTGGTGTACAGTTGCATGCAAGCAGAATCTGTGAATAATTTGAACAAAATAAGAGAGATCATACAAAATGAGTCTTATTTTTTATTTAGTACTGTCCTGAGTAAGATATTTTACATAAAAGATGTTAACCCCAAAAATAAAATAACCCCATTCAAAAGTTTGTGAACCCTTGGTTCTTAATACTGTGTGTGGTTACTTGGATGATCCACGACTGTTTTTTGTTGGTTGTTCATGAGTCCCTTGTTTATTCTGAACAGTTAAACTGAGCTCTGTTCTTCAGAAAAATCCTCCATGTCCTGCAGATTCACATTCACTGATGCTCCAGAACGAAACATGATGCATTAAGAGCCTTTTGAACAGGATTACATTTTCAAAATTTAGTTGAAATCCCCCCCCCCCCCAATTTAGTACTGGCCTTTGAAATCAACAGAAGATACTTGCATGTTCCCGGAAAACAAATTAAGTACAATTTACATTGATCTTCAAATTCAAAAGTTTTCACGCCCTGGCTCTTAATGCATCGTGCTTCCTTCTGGAGCATCAGTGAATGTTTGAACCTTTTTTAATAGTTGTGTTCGAGTCCCTCAGTTGTCCTCAGAGTGAAAAGATGGATCTCAAAATCATACAGTCACTGCTGGAAAGGGTTCAAATATGCAAAAGATGATGGAAAACTGAAGAATCTGCAGGACATGGAGGCTTTTTCTGAAGAACAGAGCTCAGTTTAACTGTTCAGAACCAACAAGGGACTCATGAACAACCATCACAACACAAAAAACAGTCGGAGATCATCAGGTAAAAACACATAGTATTAAGAACCAAGGGTTCACAAACTTTTGAATGGGGTTATTTTATTTTTGGGGTTAACATCTTACTCAGGACAGTACTAAATAAAAATAACATGCTTTTTGTATGATCTCTCTTATTTTGTTAAAATTATTCACATTTGCACAGATTGGGGTTCCCAAACTTTCGAATGCAAATGTATATTTTCAGAGTTTAGAACGTCTGACCAGTTCAGACAATCATACGTGTAAAGTTTCATAAAGAAAACGCATTGCTCACTTTCTGATAGACAGCTTAAGCCTAACTTCATTCGGATGCTGAATGCCAAAACTGTGAAGACTGGACTGAACATGATTGGAGTCAAACTTAGAAATGTAGTGAAAATAACTGAGCAAATCTGTTAAAAATGGCAGAAATGGCCCCGCAGAATCACAGAATTACACAGAGCCCAGCAGCACGACTGCAGGCCAGAGTTATTCCAATGATGTGTGTCACTTTACAAAAGAGAAACTCAACAGTCAGCCGAACACAAAGAGCTGCTTCAGCCTGATGGCATTCAGAGCATGATAATAACCGGGACTTTTATTGACTGGAATTCCCCTGTAAGACTGTCGGGAGACTCACGGATATCCCAGGAAGAGCAGGTTGAGCACGGAGTAATTCTTGAAGAGGTTGACGAGGGTCCAGCACAGAACCCATCCACACAGAGTCAGCAAGATCAACCGCACCGCGATCAGAGCCACGTACCGCACCAGAGACGACGGACTCGCCAGAGAGGCCTGAAACACACACACACAGTGAGAGTGAGAGAGAGAGAGAGAGAGAGAGAGACACACACACACACACACACACATACACACAGGGCCTTTATTAAGAGGAAACAGAGAAACGCTCATCCTGAGCTACTTTCAGCTCACAGCGAGTGATAATCATCATGTAAATATCCCTGGCATGACGTGACAAACAGACCGTAGAAACCCACGTTCAAACTTCCTCCTGCACACACACACACACACACACACACACACACACACTCTCTCTCTCTGTCACACACACACACACACACACCACAACCAACGTTCCCTCTGAGCTACAAACAGTGTGAAAGCTGTTAGATGGTGTTTATAACCAGTGTTGGGGAAAGTTACTTTTATTATATTCGAATTTAAAAGGCATATATTCAGTTAGGGAAAAAAAAGCGTTTGTCTTCTCTCATGATGCCACAAGAGGGCGCATCGAGCAAAATATTACCAAATGCACGTTTCTTCAATGTAGGGCTGGGCAATATGAGCAAAAATTCATATCTCGGTATTATTGGGCTGATTTGCTGTATACGCTACATATCTCTGTATTTTGTATTGGGATTAAAAAAAAAAAAAAAGTAAAACAAAAATAATGCTTTTAAAGCAAAGTTAAATTTACTAAACTAAAAAAAAAAAAAAAAAAAAAAGCACAGACTAATCTAATTGAGCAAAAATGCTATTTTGATTACCCCATTACAGTCACTTTACAGTTAGTGCTATCACACAAATACACTTGTAGGTTTAAAATTACCAACTACAAACGTTTCAGCTAAATTTATATTTTAGTCCGAGTTATTGAGCTCTGTCTGTTTGGCGTGCATGCGTTTAGATCGTGTTGATATTTAGTCTAGAACTACAGTAAGATCGTGTTGATATTTAGTCTAGAACTACAGTAAGATCGTGTTGATATTTAGTCTAGAACTACAGTAAGATCGTGTCGATATTTAGTCTAGAACTACAGTAAGATCGTGTCGATATTTAGTCTAGAGCTACAGTAAGATCGTGTCGATATTTAGTCTAGATCTACAGTAAGATCGTGTCGATATTTAGTCTAGAGCTACAGTAAGATCGTGTCGATATTTAGTCTAGAGCTACAGTAAGATCGTGTCGATATTTAGTCTAGAGCTACAGTAAGATCGTGTTGATATTTAGTCTAGAGCTACAGTAAGATCGTGTTGATATTTAGTCTAGAGCTACAGTAAGATCGTGTTGATATTTAGTCTAGAGCTACAGTAAGATCGTGTTGATATTTAGTCTAGAACTACAGTAAGATCGTGTCGATATTTAGTCTAGAACTACAGTAAGATCGTGTTGAGTCTATTTAGTCTAGAGAGCTACAGTAAGATCGTGTGGATATTTAGTCTAGAGCTACAGTAAGATCCTGTCGATATTTAGTCTAGAGCTACAGTAAGATCGTGTGATATTTAGTCTAGAGCTACAGTAAGATCGTGTTGATATTTAGTCTAGAGCTACAGTAAGATCGTGTCGATATTTAGTCTAGAGCTACAGTAAGATCGTGTGATATTTAGTCTAGACTACAGTAAGATCGTGTTGATATTTAGTCTAGAGCTACAGTAAGATCGTTGATATTTAGTCTAGACTACAGTAAGATCGTGTGATATTTAGTCTAGAGCTACAGTAAGATCGTGTTGATATTTAGTCTAGAGCTACAGTAAGATCGTGTTGATATTTAGTCTAGAACTACAGTAAGATCGTGTTGATATTTAGTCTAGACTACAGTAAGATCGTGTTGATATTTAGTCTAGAACTACTAAGAGATATTTAGTCTAGAGCTACAGTAAGATCGTGTTGATATTTAGTCTAGAGCTAAGATCGTGTTGAGTCTAGAGCTACAGTAAGATCGTGTTGATATTTAGTCTAGAGCTACAGTAAGAGATATTTAGTCTAGAGCTACAGTAAGATCGTGTGATATTTAGTCTAGAGCTACAGTAAGATCGTGTGATATTTAGTCTAGAGCTACAGTAAGATCGTGTTGATATTTAGTCTAGATACAGTAAGATCGTGTTGATATTTAGTCTAGAGCTACAGTAAGATCGTGTTGATATTTAGTCTAGAGCTACAGTAAGATCGTGTTGATATTTAGTCTAGAGCTACAGTAAGATCGTGTTGATATTTAGTCTAGAACTACAGTAAGATCTAAGCTACAGTAAGATCGTGTTGATATTTAGTCAGTAAGATCGTGTTGATATTTAGTCTACTACAGTAAGATCGTGTTGATATTTAGTCTAGATACGTGTTGATATAGTCTAGAGCTACAGTAAGATCGTGTTGATATTTAGTCTAAGCTACAGTAAGATCGTGTTGATATTTAGTCTAGACTACGTGTTGATATTTAGTCTAGAACTACAGTAAGATCGTGTGATATTTAGTCTAGACTACAGTAAGATCGTTCGATATTTAGTCTAGAACTACAGTAAGATCGTGTCGATATTTAGTCTAGAACTACAGTAAGATCGTGTCGATATTTAGTCTAGAACTACAGTAAGATCGTTGATATTTAGTCTAGAACTACAGTAAGAGATACAGATTTAGTCTAGAACTACAGTAAGATCTGATATTTAGTCTAGAGCTACAGTAAGATCGTGTTGATATTTAGTCTAGAGCTACAGTAAGATCATGTTGATATTTAGTCACTAGTCACAGAATCAGACGCACCTCTGAGATGACGGTCCACACCAGTCTTCTGGCCAGCATCACGCTGATGAAGACCGCCAGGTGATAGTCCAACAGGTGGAAGTTCTTCACACAGAAAAATGTTGTGTCATGTTATAATCAATACTGCTTCATATAGAAAACAGTTTTGATTTTGTCAGATTTGAAACGGCTGCACGTCTTCAATTTCTCTCTTCATTTTCATGTTGTTTAAACTAGAGATCGACCGATATATCGATTTACCGATATTTTTCCCGATATTTAAGCATTTTACCATAATCGGATATCGGTTTTGAATTTTTTTTTTTTGAATGACAAAAACATTTTAATAATTCTGATAAAACATGCCAGTTAAGAAATGCACTAAAATACGATGTTTTGTTTGTTATATTTCAATATTCCAGAGAATATTATTCAGTGAATTATTCTTCACTCTTTAGTCTATTAAACAGCTTATAAACCTAAAACTGTAGTTTACAATGAATTGATATGACTTCTGTCCTTTATTTTCTACAAACATTAGACATTATTTTGCTTATTGTTAATATCAGTGTTGCTGATGATGGTTTTTATAAATAAAATGTTTTATTGTTGTAATTTGAAGATTAAATTTAACATGAAAGAATGTTAATTTTCAACAGTTTTTTGTTGTTGTTAAGATGACTGGAAGTGAAGAATGTACTTCACTCTGTTATTTATGTACTTTATAACAGTAAATAAATATCGGTTCTGCATATCGGGTACATAAACATGCAAATAATTGGTATCGGTAATAAAAAATTATTATGACTTTCTATCTTCAGTGGAGCGCTAAAGGAGATTTTTAGCATGATGTTCACGCTGCTCTGAATCATAGAAAGCAGGCCGTGATCAACCCGTCAAAATCCAGTGAAGCATCATAATGTTTAGTCATTATTCACTGAAACTCTATTTAGTCTAACACAGTAAAATTATGCCACTGAATCTCACCTGTGACCCTGGAGCACAGTCATAAGCAGCACAGCTATATTTGTGGCAATAGCCAACAATACATTGTATGGCTCAAAATTACCCATTTTTATTTTATGCCAAAAATCATTAGCGTGAACATTCTGCCAAATGTGTTCCCCTGAAGGAGGTATATGAATAATAATATTTGACTGTACCAGTGAGGTGGAGGCTGAGGGGTGGCTGTATGAAGACCACCACACCGTCCTGTAAATGTTGATGTACTGAACGAAGAGCGCCACCAGCAGGTAGAGGAAGAGCAGCGCCTCGAACAGCAGGTTACTGTCCAGAGGAAGATCGGGAATACGGGAATGACGGACCGGTTCAGGAGTGATGAGGGCCGTGAGGGGCGGAGCCAGACTCACCACCCCGCTGCTCCTGCGACACACACGTTATTACTTTATGTGTATCCATAAGACAAGCAACAGAAACTGAATACAAATATCTTGGGAAGTCAGTTTGCAGGAAGATGCATGGCTAACATACATTCACCAGTCCTTATATTTATAACATTTAACACTCAAAGTTTCCAGATTTGCATTCTCCCTATAATGGCTGAAATTGAGTCATTTAATCACATTCTTGTGCACATGACCTACACGTCCAAACACTGGAGGAATGAACTTACACTGATAGTGAACTTGATGGATGGCTTCAACCAATGGCACTCTCTCTCTCTCTCACACACACACTCACTCACTCACACACATACTCTCTCACTCTCACGCGCACACACACATGCACACACACACACACTCTCTCTCTCGCACACACACTCGCTCTCTCGCACGCACTCTCTCTCTCTCTCGCACGCACACACACACACACACACTCTCTCTCTCTCGCACGCACACTCGCACTCTCTCTCTCTCTCGCACGCACACACACACACACGTTTCATAAGGAAGCAGATTTCAGTCTGATATTCAAAGCAGCGCTCACACCAGCTCATGTGTGTATCTCATACCAAAAATCATTAGAATATTAAGATCATGTTCCATGAAGATATTTTGTACATTTCCTACCGTAACTATATCAAAACATAATTTGTTATCATATATATGCATTCACAATAAAACATCTCCCGCTGCATTAAGAGCAAGGCAGACGTGACGAGACAGAACGTGCAAGTATGAGTCAAAGAGCACCACTAACAAAACACTCAGTGTGCAATCAGAGAGTAACGTAAACCAATCCGCTCAACTAGTTATCAAGTCACACGACGAGCAAAACCTCAGACACGCTTCAGTCTTCTGCTGATGATACACGGGCACCTTCCCATTGATATCGGGATCATTAAGATCGGTCGTGGGCCCTGTGTTTATGCCAACATTGCTGAAAAAGCTAATTCTGTTTGCTCGTTAATAAATGCACACATGGATAGTGTTCACTGGATGCATTAATGTGATTAAATAATTATATAATTAACGATGGTTAATTTGCACTGTGGGCGTGTATTCCTGCATTTCAGTTACTGTGTAAAATAAGAGTTTGGTAATACAGGTGAGCGCACCTGCACCGGAGCCCCGCCCCATTACTGAGGCCGCCGCCCACCAGCGTCTGCAGCGGGGGCAGTGCGGAGCGGCTCAGCTGCTGTCTACTGGGACCCCTGCGGCCCCCGGGCATCTCCGTCTGTGGAGCACGGCCTCACGTCTCGGACACTGCGGAGAAACACACGAGCAGTCATAAGCAGCACAGGTGTATAACTGTATGGGTCAAAATTATACATTTGTCTTTTATGCCAAAAATCATTAGGATATTAAGATTTC
>CM049799.1:15591335-15601335 GCA_027422405.1 Ptychobarbus kaznakovi | reverse complement strand
CTCTCGCTGTTCAAATAAACCTAATATTAAAATTATAGACTGATCATTTCTTTGTCTTTGGGCACCCCCCCCCCCCCCACACACACACACACACAAACACTGTAGAGCAAATACTGATATTTAGATCATTGATGTCAGTATCTGATATGAAGATCTTATTGATTTATATTACAAGCAGCAGAAATTCAGAAATATCAGCATCTGCAGAAAATGACATATGTTTGCTCAGTTTGAGTCTCTAAATCTGTGAGTCTCTACTTATATATATATATATATATTGTATTATGCGCTCATAGTTCCATACATTATTTAGTCAGGCTTTACCGGGTTAAAGTCTAGAAAGCACATGGCTTCTTGCTGGTGTTCTGACCTGCGTACAGCATGGGGTTCATCTGGTACGAGGAGCTGTGGTTGCTCATCGGCGCGTAGATCGGCTGACCGTTCATCCACGGAGTCATGGCCTTCTGAGCCTCCTTCATCATCCGGTGCTGCATCACCACTGAACACACAACACAGCATTACTGAATGTGTGTGTGTGTGTGTGTGTGAGTGAGTGAGTGAGTGAGTGAGTGAGTGAGTGAGTGAGTGAGTGAGTGAGTGTGTGTGTGTGTGTGTGTGTGTGTGTGTGTGTGTGAGTGTGTGTGTGAGAGAGAGTGTGTGTGTGTGTGTGTGTGTGTGTGAGAGTGTGTGTGTGGTGTGTGAGAGAGAGTGTGTGTGTGTGTGTGTGAGTGTGTGTGTGTGTGAGAGAGTGTGTGAGTGTGTGTGAGAGAGTGTGTGTGAGAAAGAGTGTGTGTAGAGAGTGTGTGTGAGGTTGAGCGAGTGTGTGTGTGTGTGTGTGTTGTGTGTGTGAATGTGAGAGAGAGTGTGTGAGGTTGTGAGTGAGTGTGTGTGCATGTTTATGTGGTTTATGAGGACACAAATTTGTATAATGACATGGGCATGACATAGGTATTACAAGGAGAAGGTGATTTATGAGGAAATTTTCAGTGTCCCCATAATTTAAAATGCTTATAGATCATACAGTGTGTGTTTTTGGGGGGGAAAGTAGAAATGCACCGTCTCCTGTGAGGGCTAAGTTTAGGTGTAGGGTAGGTGTAGGGCAATAGCACATACAGTTTGTACAGTATAAAAACCATTACGCCTATGGAGAGTCCCCATAAACCATAAAAACCAACATGTGTGTGTGTGTGTGTGTGTGTGTGTGTGTGTGTGTGTGTGTGTGAGAGAGAGTGTGTGTGAGGTGTGTGTGTGAGAGAGAGAGTGTGTGTGAGGTGTGTGTGTGAGAGAGAGAGTGTGTGTGTGTGTGTGTGTGTGAGTGTGTGTGTGTGTTGTGTGAGAGAGAGAGTGTGTGTGTGTGAGCGAGTGAGAGTGTGTGTGTGTGTGTGAGAGAAAGTGTGTGTGAGTGTGTGTGACTGTGAGCGAGTAAGTGTGTGTGTGTTCTAACATTTTGCGGGGCAGCAGCAGGTCTCAGGGCAGCAGGGGCAGCGCACGTAACAGCAGCACTTCTGTGGACAGCACTGACAGCAGCAGATACACAAGAGGATGATGAGCATCAGCACACCGAAGACGATGAGAAGAACCGTCAGCCAATCTAACAGAACAAACCACACACACACAATAATCGAACAAATTCTTGCATTTACTAGTTAAGCAAAAAGACGTAAGATATTTAGTCTTGTTTCCTCAGGGGAGCTAACGAAGATAAGCCTTTTTTTTGCAGTGTAGTCACATGCTGCTTTATATGATGTTGTGTTTGCAGTAAATGCCCCCCCCCGTTTACAGTAAATGCTTCGTTCGACTTTGATGTTCCGAATTTCTTCTTCATCTTGAAAACGTGAAGCTGTATTTTTAAAAACTGCATATTTGCAGTCAAAGAATTAAAAAAAAAAAAATCCGCTGTGTGAAAATACATGTCTATTAAGAAACTGTCATAAAAATGTAATTGTGTTACATTTCTAATGTTCATTATTTAAGTAAAAAAATTAAATAAATCTAATTCAGAACTATGTTAAATTGCCACATACTATTCAGTTTTGTTAAATAACACTTGCCAATAATTCAAATTTACACAATTCAAATTCCAATAGTTTTGTTATATTATAAGCTCCATAGATTTATAGGCTGTAACTGAGTCTGAGTTTGCTTCTCATGTCTGTTAGTCATGAAAGCCAAAATATTGAAATGTCTTGGGTGAATATTGACGGAGCAATCCGATATTTTGTAGAGGATATTCGCCTGAGATTCGGAGCCAAATTACAGGAGGGTTGAAATGACTTCAGAAAGATGGCAGCATCATTATGTTACTTTTACACAGAGATTATTAGTCAAATCTGTTGACTTTAGTAAACTCTGTTGCATTATGTGCCAATGGTGACCATTCAAGAGCACTTTTCAAGTTTTTACTCCAAAATTACTCACGGCATGACCCAATTATAAGTAGTCTGTTTGTACATTCATGTTGTTGAGGTGAAAGGGGTTAATAGACAGTAATCAGGTCATTGACTTACGGTACACGATGAGCTTCATCTCTTGGTCTGAGTCTCCGGTTGTGTCTCCAGGAGCTTCCACAGCGCAGAAATACATCCCATTATCCCACCACATCACCTCCTGAATGACCAGATCCGCCTCTGACACACACACACACACACACACACAAATCCCAGAACATCAGCCCGTCATCACCGCAGGAGTATCTGTACTAGGACTTAGGGTTGCAAAAAGTCTGAAAATTTCCAGTAAATTTAGGAAACTTATCGGGAATTTTGGAAAGTTTCCGGAAATGTTCCACCCCTTTGCAACCCTACTAGAACTGCAATGAATAATCCATATAAACAACCACGTTTGCTGACAACCTTGCTGCAGCAGGGCTGGACGATATACCTAAAATGTTATTTATATGTCTTTTTCTTATGTTGATGTTGTTTTTAATATCTGTTTTATGCTTGTGAAGCACTTTGAGTTGCATTTTATTTATGAAAAATGCAAATAAATTACACAAATAAATTACTATTATTCCTCAGACAATAAAGTCTCATTAGTCACAGTAACGAAGCATGTCAAGCATCCACTCACTGTTCTGAATGAAGATTTTGCGATCTCTGTACTCGTTGCCCAGCATCGCCTCGTTGGATCCCAGTTTCTGAGCTACGGTCCGAATGGTGCGCTGCGAGTCCACGCAGTCATTGGCAGGGTCTCGACCCAACTGAAGGGCGGACTGGTACGCTGCAGCACAACACATGCACATTAGCACTGGACGGGTGTGTTGATGTGATGACAACAGCTAACTAAAGTGTTCATAACAATCCATAACATGTTTTCCTAATTCTACTCTGACAACAGATCTGGATGGTGAATCTGCACACACAAATGCGTTTTGGTTCTGTCCCCACCACTTTATGAATCCACTCATCGAATACAAATGAACACTGACAGACGTCTATGAAACGGACATTGCTGTACCTCAAGGCTCAGTACTACCGTTACCGCTTTACATGTTACCCTTGGGAGATATCATGGAGTATCGTGTGGTGTGTGCATGTGAGTGCAGTGGAGTACCTCAAGGCTGTAGGACCGTGCTTTACATGTGATATCGTTGTGTGTGTGCATGTGTGCGTGTGTGTATGAGTGCAGTATGGAGTACCTCAAGGCTCAGTACTAGGGCCGTTACTTTTCACGCTTTACATGTTACCCTTGGGAGATATCGTGTGTGTGTGTGTTGTGTGTGTGTGTGTGTGAGTGCAGTATGGAGTACCTCAAGGCTCAGTACTAGGACCGTTACTTTTCACGCTTTACATGTTACTCTTGGGAAATATCATCAGGAAACATGGGGTCAGCTTTCACTGTTATGCTGATGATACTCAGCTCTATATTTCTTCACGGCCCGGTGAAACACACCAAATTGAGAAACTTATGGAATGCATAGTCGATTTAAAAGACTGGATGACGAATAATTTCTTACTACTAAATTCTGAAAAAACAGAGGTGTTAATTATCGGACCTAAAAACCACACAAGTAATAATCTATAACACTGTCTAACACTTGATGGCTGCTCTCTCGATTCTTCATCATCAGTCAGGAACCTCGGTGGGCTGTTTGATAGCAATCTCTCCTCTGACAGCCACATTTCTAGCATTTGTAAAACTGAATATCTTTTCATAACAGAAGATGATGTGATGCTAAAGCGCCACCTGTGGAGTAGTAGTCCAGAACAGGGTCTTTGCAGAAGGATTTGTATCTCCAAGTGACCACCACATTCTGCAGCTGAGCGGAGGTGGAGTAATCACAGCGCAAGATGACCGATGCGAAGAGAGTCGTGCGCTTCTCGGTCTCAGAGAGGGTGACCTGGATAGACACAATCCCTGAAAGAGTGGAAGCGAAAGTGTGTGAGACAGGGGGGGGGGGGGAGAGACACAGAGAAAGAGAGAGAGACACAGAGAAAGAGAGAGAGAGAGAAGAGAGAGAGAGAGAGAGAGAGAGAGAGTTAACACAGAAACACACAGGCTGACAAACCTGTAAAACTGGTCATGAGACAAAGAGCAGGAAATTCTTCACTAGTTCCAGACAAACTCAGTATCAGTGTCTAACATGTTTATAAAGACTATAAAGACAGAATATTTGTGGAAACGTCATTTCTTTGAATCTATTGGCTTTCAATCATGATCTCTGCATTTGTATTTTATCTATTTTCATTATTTTTATTTCTCTACTAGATTCAAATTTGTTTTTTATTCTTGAGAGCTATTTTGTTTTATACATGTTTATCAGTCTTTCAATGTTTGTACATTTGTATAAAACAGCGTTCTTTGCGTCAACAGTTGGTCACGTGATCGATACGAACGCGCACAGGTGACACTTGCACCTGTTTCCGCTGATAAACCTTCACAATCACAATGTCCTTGTATTATTGGCTTTCTCGCAGTGAAGTCGTGTGAAGAGCAGACTCACCTGAGGCCAGGAGACCCAGAAGCAGCACAGACACGATCATCTGATCAACCCCAGAAACCAGCGCGAGAGAGAATCTGATGAAGATCTTATACGAGAAGATTACACGTTTAGTTGCGTCTCTCTCTCAGACTCCGGTTTGTGTTTTCTCTGCTGTCCTCTTCCTCCTACTCGTCATCATCATCATCATTACTCCACCCACAAACAGGTACATCACATAGCGCGCGTGCGCACAGGTGTCTGCGCGCACAGGTAACACGAGCAGCCCGCGAAATTTCATTAATGCGTTTGTTAGGATGTCCAAATGTAAACATAATCACTCACACATAATGTCACTTTTTAATATGTAATAGGCTATTTGATATCTAATTTGCCTGATGTGATCTGAGGCAGTAAAAATCTTAAACTAATTTCTCTAGAAGAGTTTCTCTGACTAATAACCATATAAACAAAGAGAAACCTCGCGAGGAATGACATCTGAATGTGACTTTCGGAGCTTTTTACATCAAACTCATTCACTCTCCACCAGAATACATAAACCACTAGACTTTGAACGCGCTTTTATTTGAATAAATAGTATGTTAATATTAACATTATATACAAACGATATTATAGCGCTGTTCGCTGATAGTTCCAGCTGTTCAGGATGAAGATCATGGTGTCTCCAGCAGATGGTGTGATTATCACTGATCTCAGAGACATGATCAGAACCACACTCACACTCACACACACACTCTCTCTCTCAAACATACATACATACACACTCTCTCTCACTCACTCACACATCACACACACTCACATCATACATACTCTCACTCACACACACACACCACACACACACACTCAAACATGCAACATACTCTCACACCACACACACACACACACACGCACACACTCAAACATGCACATACTCTCACTCACTCACTCACACACACACACACTCAAACATGCACACTCACTCACTCACACACACACACACACACACTCAAACATGCATACATACTCTCACTCACTCACACACACACACACACACACTCTCAAACATACATACATACTCTCACTCACTCACACACACACACTCAAACATGCATACATACTCTCACTCACTCACTCACACACACACACACACACTCTCACACACACACACACACACTCACACACACACACACACACACTCAAACATACATACATACTCTCACTCACACACACACACACACACACACACTCACACACGCACACACACACATACTCTCTCTCACACACACACACACACACACTCACTCACACACACACACACACAAGATATGAGGAGCAAAATAACCTTCAGTCTATCAGAGCAGGTGTGATATTTACTAAAACATGAGGCTGGAGTTACAGTCTGCCTTAATGTCTTAGTCATGTCTAATGTTTTTGTCCATTTAAGATATTTTGTAATTATTTTAAATTATTTTGTAAAGATACATTTTAAATGTTTTGTTGGCTGCACAATCTACAGCAAACCCTCTGAGGTCACTCGGGGACATCGTGTGAAAATGGTTCTTAAATAAATAAATAAATAATGTTGTTTTCTTCCAGCAGCAGAGTGAAAGTGTTGTCATTATGATGAGCTTTATATAAAAATAACAAGTCCACAGTGTGTTTGTGTTTGTGTGTGTGTGTGAGAGAGTGTGTGTGTGTGTGAGAGTATATGTGTGTGTGTGTGTGGTGTGTGTGTGAGTGAGAGTATATGTGTGTGTGTGTGTATGTGTGCGAGGTCTCCATCTCAAATCTGTTGTGTTCAGTGTGTCACTATTGTCTAAACAATAAACAAAGAGCCTCATGACTCACACTAACAAACACTGATTTACAGACACAAAGAGTGATATAAGAGTTTAAAACAACAACACACACACACACACACACACACACACGAGTCTGCTAGCAGTAGAGCTCAAGTTTTTACTGAAATTCATTTGATGCAGTTAACATAACCGAGTCTGCATTCAGATCACACACACATTCCACGAGGCAGCAAACATGTAAAAACATACAAAAGTTACATAAACATGATTTTCAGTCCTCGTGGTATTGTAATAAAAGCACTTTTCTTGATACAGACGTGTAAAGAAGACTAGAGAGGTCATGTGTGACCGCTGAGAGACTCATGAGCTCATCCAGACGCGTCACACTGAAGCATTGACACTAACAGACCGGACGCGCAGCTGCTGGTCACTGCTAACACTGACGTCACCAGCGGCACGCTACACTGAGATCAGCTCACATGTGACGGTCACTCAGTGAAAACACTAATAAAACCAAAGCACAGTTTGCTTATGAATACCAGCGGCATACACACAACATCATTAATTATTACTGGGTTGTATCTTATAATACTGATAAAAGCATGAGTGTAATAATATTAATTAGTTAGCACGTGTCTTGTTTTTACCAACGTGCGATATCAGAATGTAACCATTTAGCAAAACTCAAGATTAAGATTATATACATGAGAATGAAAAGACTGTGTCCCGTTAGTTTCTTCTGCTCATCAAGGCTGTATTTATTCGATCAAAAATACAGTAATATTTTGAAATATTATGAGCTTCCTATTGAATTTCAATGTGTCATATGATCCTTCAGAAATCATACTAATATGCTGATTTGAAAGTGTTGTGATGCTTAATATTTATTTGGAATATGTGATAATTTTTATTTGATTATTTGATGAATAAAAAAGCATTTATTAGAAATATTAATATTTCTAATATTATTATTTAGTCATTTAGCAGACGCTTTTATCCAAAGTGACTTACAAATGAGGACATATAAGTAATATACAAGTCTTTACAATCTCTTTTTATCACATCTTTGCTGAATAAAAGTAATTAAAAAAAAATAATTTTAATAAAAAAAAAAAAAATATTGACTTCAAACTTTTGACCAGTCGTGTATATTGTAACACAAAACTTATATTTTGAATAAACACTGTTATTTTTAACTTTTTATTCATCAATGAATCCTGAAAAAATATCACAGTTTACAAACATTATTAACAGTTTTTCAACATCAATAATAAATCAGAATATTAGTATGATTTCTGAAGATCATGTGACACTGAAGACTGGAGTAATGATGCTGATGCGTCACAGGAATAAATTATACTTTAAAGTATATTACAATTATTTTTTTTCAGTATTTTTGATCAAATAAATTCAGTCTTGAGCAGAAGAAACCATATAAAAAATCTTACAGATCCCAAAATGTTGTGTATGTTCACCTCATATATCCTCCTGAGACCCGCTCTGTCGTGGATATGATATTTGAGTGTATTTCTCTGAGACGTGTCACAGTTATGAATCTGGACGTACTGTACGGAGCACATTAGGGCTTTATAGAGATATTAAATTATTGGATGTTTCACCGTGACAACACCCCTCTACTGGGTCTTTAAAGATGGATACATTGATACACATACATCCTTATGGAAATATGATAATATTTTGTAATTGTCATTTAAATCTGAATAATATTTAGATTGTTTGTCATAAAGCAACATCTCAGGAAAATGTTATGGGTTTTTAAATTCAAATATGACTGTGTTATGTCCACTGTAGAGGACACCGCGACTAAACGCATGTTTATTACGCATTTTGCGAGACATAATTGACATAATGTCTTAATAGATATTATTATGAAAATCTGGCCATTTATTACTCCCATTATAACAATAATTTTTTCAACAAGCTGTCCCAACAGCAACACATTAATATGCTAATTAGATACAGTGTATACTGTGTTTAATGGGAAAACCAGTTTATGGACATTTTTACACATTTTTATTTCATAAAACAAAATTGTATATCAAATCATTTTGTTATATATTTTATAACAATCATCTTTAAAGCTTAGTATAAAAAACCTGAAACCTAAAAATTGATTGGTGATTTAAAAAACAAATCCCATTGTTTTAGCCTTTTTTATGTCTATTCATGCCATTTTATTCCTAGTCCTAGTGTCCTCTACAGAGGACATAGAAAAAAAATATTAATAAAATATCATTTTGCAAAAATGAAATGTCAATTTTTTTCTTATGGTCTAAACAATGTAATGAAAAAATACTAAATTCACAAAACTTTTTCTTTTGGGGGGGGGGGGGGGTTCTCAGGAGGATATTACATCCAGCGACGCTCCGTGTAAACCTCATCATCAGGTTTATCAAACACAAATCCACTCAAACTCAGGAACAGTCTCTCCACGCTTGAAGCCAACGCTGTGAGGCAGTGAAACACATCTCAGTCCCGCACGAACCTGCCTTCCGCAGCGCTAGAGTCCGACATCAAACCACGAGCGAGTCTCGAGTGCTCTGTTCAAAGAGAGGACAGAAGAGTGAGTTTGAGTACATTAGTCTCGTCGAGCGGTGAGAGCCGGCAGGTGAAGCGCTGTCAGGGATTACTCTGCAGGTATTAGGACCAGACATGTATGTTACATTATCAGGAACCCTGAAAAGCTTAGTAGCACTCGATAAGATTTCCACCTGTCTTAATAACACACTTCGGGAGCGTGTCTCTGCTGAGCGTCTACAGTTGGGTCTACTGTAATGATTAAGCTACAGCAGCATCTGTGTTTGTAAAAGCAGGAACATCATCTTACGGTGGAAGTCGATCGGTGCTGACCCACAAAACTACCCTTTCATAATGTTTGCCTTCAATCTTGGCCTTTTTCTAGACTCCGAACATTTCAGGGACCGTCTCTACGGTCAACACGGTTAGTTGTGTTAGAGCTTGTACACACTTTCAGCTGTGATCCAAACACATTTTGGGGAGGAATTAAGCAGCAAGCAGGCAGAGCTGATTTATTACCTGTGTACAGCTTATTTTCTGCTGTCAAATCCAGGTACAAGTCGAACCGTGATTGAAAGACCTAGGTCGGAATCAAACTGCGTGCTTTGTTCATCAAAAAATGTCTACAAGAGATATGAATGAAATAAATGGTGAGGATGATGACTGGCAAGAGGAGATCTTATGGAGTGCTTTTCTGGTGAAACGGCATTCTGTGTTTCCAAAGAATCCTTTATATTTG
>CM049799.1:15588310-15591235 GCA_027422405.1 Ptychobarbus kaznakovi | reverse complement strand
TTTACCTCGTCGATATCTTGCTCTGGAGGCGTGTTTATGCAAATGTTTGTGCCCCTGTAAAAGACCTCTTATGTGCCAATTTGATTTTTCATGTCA
Organism: Ptychobarbus kaznakovi; assembly: GCA_027422405.1. Classification (NCBI taxonomy): domain Eukaryota; kingdom Metazoa; phylum Chordata; class Actinopteri; order Cypriniformes; family Cyprinidae; genus Ptychobarbus; species Ptychobarbus kaznakovi. The sequence goes on along the minus strand of CM049799.1, from coordinate 15,591,139 downwards.
TGGCCCCTTTAACAGAAAATATAGTCATGGAATATTTAAAACAACACAAACATAGTTTTTCAGAGTCACAACATTGCGGTCTGAGCCATCCGATCAGCTGTGGAAGCTATAGGACCGTTTGGATAGATGAATGCATGTATGATCAGCAAACACGTGTGATTAAACACTACAACATCACAACACGCGTTCAGGAGTGAGCAGAGGATCTGCAATACTCCAAATAAATCACTCATGAAAGAATGCGATAAACACAATCTCAGCCCAAATGTTTCTGTGGAAATCATTCTTCACAAAAAAAATCTGAAATATGCATTAAGAGTTCAAAACAAAGGTCCATCAAATGAATGAAAGCTTCATGTAAGATCACAAAAATGCTTTTAAACATGAAACTACTCTGTAACATGTAAACGTCCCGCTAAAGTTGTCCTTCGGTGAACTCGACTTAAGACGGTGTTAGTGAGAGACCGAGAGATTCAGAGGAACTGAACAAACCAGACTCACAAACAAGCAATCCTCGGCTCTTTCTCAGGAAACCGCTTACAGCTGAAGTACTGCCACTGGGGACAAAAATAATCAAACGACTACAATCACGTAATATGATTCATCAGAAGGTCAGTTTCTGTGGTTTTTCTGGTAGATCTTATCATTAGTGATTCATGGGAGACAAACAACACCATTTCTACACACACATACATACACACACACACGTACACACACTCTCTCTCTCTCTCACACACACACACACACACACGCACACACACACACACACACACACACTCTCAACACTCACACACACACACACACACAACACACACACACTCTCTCTCATCACACGCACACACACACACGCTACACACACGCACACACTCACACACACACACACACTCACACACACACACACACACACCACACACACACACCACACACACACACACACACACACACACACACACACACACTCTCTCTCTCTCTCTCTCTCTCTCACACACAAATAAAGCACAAAACAGACTTAAAATATTTCTCAAAATAAATACAAGTATAAACAATATTCCATTTCAATCAGTGACATAAAACACAACATGAACCACTTTGGCACCAGCAGCACTGAGAACCTGAGAGAAGATCAGTGACGAACAGATGTAACGGTGAATCAGCCGCGTCTCGTTAGTGATCTCTCTCATTAGCTCTCAACACTGATGATGGACTTCCTGTGTTTGGAGTCTAACCCAACAACACCAGAGATTAGAAAACCCTGCCTCTGTGGTTGTTAGCATCTATTCCTACCTGATTTGATCAAGGATGCAGTCATTCAGATGTTTTCACACCTGATACAGCGATCCATCGGCGGGGTTGTTACTGTGATTAGCAGGAAGTGACATCACAGGGGAATTAAAGTGTTAGAGAACAGGAAGTGAGGAGAAAACCGAGACTGGTGCATTTGTAAGCTCATACCTGGAACAATCTCCACATTAAACCCAGGCAGAAGATCATCGGCCAAAGCTGTCTGACCTGGAGAGACAGACAGAGAAAGAGAGAGAGACAGATGGAGGTGAAGCAGAGCGACAGAGACAGTGTGCTGCAGACGGAGAGAAGATCTGCTGGAGTGTGTGTGAGAGCAGAGCCTGTTTAATAATCTGTGTTCCTCGGGTCTGTAGATGTGTCTCGTGTCTCGTTCAGTGTGCATCTGTGGGGTTTACAGCTGTGTTCTAGTCCAGCAGATGGAAATGGTGACTTGGTAATGTAGCAGCACACACACACTTACAGACACAGACACATACAGATGTCACTTCCACTGATGATCGGTTAATATCTCAACTCTCTGTAAGAACAATACAAACTAAACAACTGATCACTGCTGTCACATAAACAAGAGCAACATGTTTTCTAACATACACACACACACACACACACACACAAACACAGACACACACACACACACACATCCTTCCAAATGCTCATGCAGAGGAATCAAATCTGAGAGATCACGCTGTAAAAAAGAACGTGAATTTAACGGTAAAAGACTGTAAAAATGCTACAGTAAAAACCTGTTTAATGGTTAACGGACACACACACACACACACACGCGGTAAATTGCTGTACTATATACGGTGAAAAACTGTATTGGACATTACATGTAATTTTACAGTAGTATACTGTTTTTGGTGAAAAAGAACGTTTAATTTACAGTAAATAACCGTATTCCCAGAATTCCCTGCATTACATTTCAAATTTGATGTTTATTTTTGTTGTTGTTGAAATAACGATGTTTCTTCTTAGTTATTCTTATCAGTTATGTATATTAGGGTTGCACCTAATGTTGTTAAAGTGATGTTTATTGCATATTTGAGTTTATTGAGTGTTACCGTGATGGTGATTAGTGTTTGTGGGAATGTGCTCGTTTATATATATGTTAATATTTAAAAGCTGCTTGTGATTGGCTTTGGTTCATCATGTGACTCTCATCACCTCCTGCTATTGGTGGTTATCAGTGTATTACAAACAGATTTCAATGGTTATATCAGTTAAAATAATTACGGTATTTAACTGTACATTTAAGTTAAACCGTAAAACCTTGCTAATTTTACAGTAAAATTTTGGCAACTACAGCTGCCGTTTTTTACTGTAAATTTTACTTCTTCTTTTTTACAGTGCAGTTCTGTCATTAATCTGCGTTCAGTTCTTCCATCTTTACACACATCACTGCTCTGTTTCTAATTCATATCCATTACGCCGTGTTCTCTTTTGCTGCTGGGTTTCTGACACCCCCTTTCCACCAGCAGGACCCAGGTGCTAGTTCAGAGCCAGTGCGCTTGCCGGGTCTTAGTTGGT